>PGTU02011869.1:0-36511 GCA_002896215.2 Cicer echinospermum | reverse complement strand
CAAATAAAATGCATGAGCAGTACACAGACCACCATCGCACAACAATCCGTTAAGCAATGTAGCATATTAAAGAATTCCGCCATTTTTAATACCCATTTACTTAAACGACTTTCACAACAACATTAAAGTAACCAAGACATTAAAGAAGATTCCCCCATTCTTAACGCCCAGTTAACTTAAACATTTCCTCAAACGCACATTAAGTAGACTGAGGTGTACAAGATTCCCCATTTTTAATACTCGTCTAACTCTAATGGTTTTCAAATTCACAGAACAACTCAAAACATACTCTCACATTCAATCCATAATTTACAACAAAACACATCAATTAACAAACATCACAATATGGACACGCTGAATCCGACGAACACAAATCAACACAACATAACACCCAAATGCATCAGACTTCATTTACTCATATCATACACAATGACTTCAAATTCATTTACCACGAAACATTCATCAATATAACAAAACCTAACTCTAAGGTTTTACCCATAAACGCATTGGATTCGTTTTTCCCCAAATCGATACATTAAACCCTAACAAATTCCTTCCCACACAACCACAGATAAGTCCCTATTGCAAACTAGAAGTTTGGAAGGGCCCTTACCTAACGTTAGCTCAACGTGCGTTTCGGTACGTGAGTAATTCCGGTAAATTTTCCGCTCGCAACACCGCTTCCAAAGCTGTCACTAGCGCCGTAGCACGGAGGTGAGCAACTTCCTTCTATCACTTCTTGAAACGACGTTTAGATCTAGGTGAAACGGGGAGGTTGTGTTTTGATTCACGCAGTTAATTTCAATTTATTTATCGATGAGAAATTTTAATTGGCATCAAATATCTTTTTGATTATAAAACTCCAAAATATGATTAACTTTGGCTTAAAAGCTCGCGACAAAATCGAAAATACACCGCAAAATACACAAATGGTACCTTTAAATTATGGGTCTTACAAAAGAGAACAAGGCGAGGCTGAAGGGAAATGTTTTTCTTTCTCACCCACCAACACTTTTGGTTTCTTTTCTTTCTTGAAAGCAAAAGAAGAGAAAAAAAAGAAGAAGGAAGAAGAAAGAAGAAGGAATGAATCGCGAGGCAGCAGGAAATGATTTTGCTTCATGTTCCTTTGTTTTCAAATATATATATATATATATATAATTTAGATATTTTTATTTTCAATAAAATATCCAGTCTCGTCGCAAGTCAATTCGGCAGATAAATTTTCTGAAAACGCTACATCTCAGAAAATTTTTCTTTCGATAACAAGATTCACCGTAAAATGAATAAAATTATTCATCGACAAATAATTTTAATCAGGTCTCCAAAATATATTTTTTTGGCATTTAACACACAAAATACCAAAAATGGGTCTAAAGCCTAAGAAATTCAACACAAAAATAGCCTAAAATTAAAGAAGTTTCATCCTCGAAACTTAAAGCTAGTTTTCGAAACATGCTAGTGAGCTAGCTTTCGAAGCGACGACGCGAACATAAATTTTACCGAAATTAATTGCGGTGCCGTAATCGGCTGTTAAAGCTACCGTTAAGGTAAGAGCTCCTTCCAAACTTTTAGTATGCATTTAGGACCTTATATGTGAATTTTTGTGGAAAATACGTTTTATGTTGTTTGAGTTATATTTGTGGAAAAATGAATTTAATTCGGATTTATGAGTGGATTAGTGGAATTTGAATTTGGTGGGGTTTGAGGTGTGGTTTGTGGTGATTCATGTTTGGTGGATTGATGTGTTCATAATTAATATTATGAATTTTTTAGATGTGTTTTATGTGTGGATTTCTAAAAAAATGAATTTAAGGTGATTAAGTGTGGTTAAGGAAATTGGTTATGATGTGTTTTTGAGGGGTGGTTGTGGAAATTAATTTGGTGTAAAATTATGTTTGAAATTGTGGTAATTAATGGGTGAATTATGGTTGAAATATGTGGAGTTATAATATGGGTGATTTGCGGATTAAATTTGGTGGGGATTGAGAAAATTGAAATTGATAGGTGAATTGAATTAAATTTGAGGTGGTTAATGAGTGAATTTGTGGAGATTAATTTGGATGTGATTATGTGCTCATAATTAATATTATGAATGATTGTGGTGTGATTATGTGTGATGTTGTGGTGATTAAGTTTTGATGTGATTATGTGTTCAAAACTACTATATGTATGTTTAAGGTGCGTTGAGGTGCGATTAAGTGGTGACCCCGATGGGCCACGACGGGCCATGATGTTTAAATGGTGATCGGATGGGACACAATGTTAAATGGTGACTGCGATGGGCCACAAAATGGTTCCATTAGTTGATTGGTTCATTTAATCCTTACGAGGATTTAACTATGGTTTTTGACTGTGAGAGACTACGCCCTAGTAAATCGTGTTTGTCTGTGAAGGACTGCACAAGTGTTTGTCTGTGATAGACTACACCATAGTAAATCATGTTTGTTTGTGAGAGACTGCACTGGTGTTTTCCCGTGAGAGACTACACCCTAGTAAATCGGGTTTGTCCATGAGAGACTGCATTGCTGTTTGTTCGGGAGAGACTATACCCTAGTAAATCGTGTTTGTCCGTGAGAGACTACATTGGTGTTTGTCCGTGAGAGACTACACCGTAGTAAACCGTGTTTGTTCATGAGAGACTGCACTGGTGTTTATCCGTGAGAGACTACACCCTAGTAAATCGTGTTTGTCAGTGAGAGACTGCACTGGTGTTTGTCCGTGAGAGACTGCACTGGTGTTTGTCCGTGAGAGACTATACCCTAGATAATCATGTTTATCCGTGAGAGACTGCACTGGTGTTTATCCGTGAGAGACTACACCATAGTAAATATTGTTTGTCCGTGAAATACTGAATTGGTGTTTGTCCGTGAGAGAATACACCCTAGTAAACCGTGTTTGTCTGTGAGAGACTATACTGGAGTTTGTCCGTGAGAGACTACACCCTAGTAAGTCGTGTTTGTACGTGAGAGACTGCACTCGTGTTTGTTCGTGAGGAACTGTACATTTAGGATTTATGTTCCTCGCGGAGGGTTTTTGTTTGGAATTGTGGTGTAAGACATGTGATAGGCTAGACTTTAATAAATCGTGCGGGTCTGTGATAGGCTATACTTTATGTATTTTAGTGTATTTTGGTATTGAACCCAGAGGCTTTTTAGCCAAAGTTATTAATATTTTGGAGTTTTATATGACCAAAAAGATATTTGATGCCCGATTTAAAATTACTCGTACGATAAATAAATTAAATTAAGTACGGTGAATCCTTTTACGAAGAATTTAATGCTTATGGTGAAATGTAATTTTAATAAATATCTAGATATTTGGAGATATTTGTTAAAAGTAATTAATATAATTATAAATACATATATATATATATATTATTATGTATATATATATTATATATATTATATATATATATATATATATATATATATATATATATATAATTATTATATTATATTATATTGATATATGTTTGGTGTGGAGGGAAAAGAGAAGGAAATAGAAGAAAAGAAATAGAAGGAAATAAAATAGAAGAAAGGAAAAGGAAAAAGGAAAGAAAGCCTTTATTTTTGGCCTCTCCCTGTTGCTCGCAAAACCCATTCTCTTCTTCCTTCTTCTTCATTTTTGTTGCTTCCTTTTGCTTCAAGAAAAGGAACCAATGCTTGGTAGATGAAAAGACAAGGATTTCTCAGCTTCATACTTCCTCGTTGTTTCGAAAACGAAGAAAAACGGTGTTAGGGATTTCAAAACCGTCAAACACAAACCTCCCCGTTTCATCTAGATCAAAGCTTCGTTTCGCAAAGAGATAGAAGGGAAAGTTGTTCACTACCACGCTACGGTGTTAGGGAACCAACTTTGGAAGCGACGCTGCGAGCGGAGATTTTACCGGATTTACTCGCGGTACCGTAATCGCACGTTAAAGCTAACGTGAAGGTAAGGGCTCCTTCCAAACTTCTAGTTTGCATTTAGGGACTTACCTGTGGTAGGCGGTACATTTATGATTTACGTTTTTGTAAATTGTGCAGACCCGTGATAGGTGGCACCTTGGTAAATAGTACTTTGGCCTGTGATAGGCGTACATTTACGATTTACGGTTTTTTGTAAATTGTGTAGACCCGTGATTAGGTGGCACCTTTGGTAAATAGTACTTTGGCCCGTGATAGGCGGTACATTTACAATTTACGTTTTTTTAGTAAATCGTGCCAGACCGTGATAGGTGGCACCCTCGGTAAACGGTACGGGCCCGTGATAGGCAGTACATTTATGGTTTACGCTTTTTAGTAAATTGTGCAGACCCGTGATAGGTGGTACCTCGGTAATTGGTACTTTGGCATGCGATAGGCGGTACAATTATGATTTATGGCCTTTCGAGGTGGGTTTTGGTTTGGAATTCCTAGTCTATGCATTTTGGCTTATACGCATTGCATTAGGATGCTTGACACACGAGTCGTGTTTGATTCAAGTGTATGATTGAGTGTTTTGAACTTGAGATGTCATTGTGATTGTGATGATTATACTAAGTGTCTATGTTTTGGAACAAATTGTGTGTAAGTGAAATTGATTGTAAAACTGTTTCGAAACTCAAGTTGTCGTGGTGATTGTGTGGAAATTGCTAAGTGTTAGGTTTTGGAGTTGTGCGTGAATGTGTTTGAGTTAGCTTATGTAGTTTTAAGAAAAAAATGCAGGGAAATTGATTCCCAAATCGATTCTATTAAAAGCAATTCCTCAAAATCGATTTGGTAATCGATTGGATTCATTACAGGAGCTCAGCCATTTTGACAAAATCGATTTGGAAATCGATTGGCTTTAATACAGGGGCTCAGCTATTCATTCAATCGATTTCCCAATCGATTGAATTAAGCCCATAGTACAGTTTTCACGAAAAAACCCTCAGGAAATCGATTTCCTAATCGATTGGCTTTAACACAGGGGGCCTCAGTTATTCATTCAATCGATTTCCCAATCGATTGATTTAAGCCAGAGTTCAGTTTTCACTAAAACCCTTCATCCAAATCGATTTCCCAATCGATTGGCTTAGTGGAAATTCTTATTTTGAGTTAGATAATCGATTGCTCAATTGGTTTATCAATGGATTGGCCAGTTGTTTATTACTTGATTGATTTAAGACTTATTTGGACTTCATTTTCATTTGGCAAGCATTATATGAACTTTTAGCATATGGAAAATCCTTTTAAGGTGCATGCTTAGTGGAAAGGTTATTTTTGTGGCATTCAAAAACTTAAATGTTATGTGTTAACTGTTAATTTCGGTTGGGTGACCCTTTACAACTATTGTGGAAATCTGGGCTTTGCCCTCAGATGAGTGTCAGGACAATCCTACCGGTTCGTACCCTGTGGATGGGATTGTTAGACAATGCGGTGAACGCCTGACTGAGCTATGTTAGGAGGATCTTACGTGGCGCGTGGAGATCACTCAGGGTGTATAGTTTTTTGGTAGAATGATCAGATTAGGTTGAACATAGAGGGAACAAATGTCTTTATTTTGGATTGCGTTTATTTTAAATTTGGAAGATTGTATCTTCACTAATATTGTCAGCACGACATCTTATGTTAATGGATTCCATGTATCACTGGTTGTTGTGTAAATACTTTGGACTCATATTTCAAAAAACTATTCTGCTGCTTGTGAATTCTGTTGACTTATTTGTAGTTGTGTTACGACTTAAATATTTATCTAAAAGTATTTCCTTATTTATTTCTTTGTTATTATGAATTTGTGTTGAGAAAAAAAAAATACACTCGTGCTGTTAAAAATGGGGGTGTTACACATGTGGTATCAAAGCTTAGGTTTGGTTTCTTTGGGGGCTGTGGAGCCTTTGGTTATAGATTGTAGGTCAACCTGTAAGTTGGGAGTTGTTATCTGATCATGCGTCGGTTTAGGTGGTTGAGTTGTCAGGTCCGCAATAATTATTATGTGTTGATGTGTCGGAAGCTAGTTTTTGAAATTATTTGAAGTAGTGTTTAAGACTCTACTTGATGATGGTTTTATAGGAAAAACCATGCCGCCAAGAAGGGATGACGTTCCAAGAGCCAATGCTAATAGGGACGATCGAATGGCGGAGGCTATGAATAATATGGCTGCTTCTGTTGCTGCACAGACTGCTGCCAAGACTCAACGTGATCTTGAAAATAGGGGAAGAGATATTCGTGCTGCAGAGTCAAGAGGATTAGAAGACTTCCGTCGTTACAATCCTCCCAAGTTTAAGGGGGATGAGAATTCAGAGAAGGTGGATCAATGGATCCAAGAAGTGGAGAAGATCTTTCGAAATGATATAACTGTCAAGCGGGAGGTGAAGGTCAACTATGCACTTTATATGCCTGTTAGGGGATGCTGAGTACTGGTGGAGGAGTGTAAGATTGTTGATGAGAGCAGCTCACGAGGAGGTGGACTGGGAATCATTCAAAAGGAAGTTTTTAGAACAAATACTTCCGTTGAGTATAGGACTAAACTGGGTGATGATTTCCTGAAACTGCATCAGGGGAACATGACCGTGGGCGAATATGCTGCTAAGTTTGAATTGCTATCGAGACATTTCAGGTTTTTCCGTGAAGAGATTGATGAACCATTCATGTGTCATCGTTTCCAAGACGGACTAAAGTATGAGATTCAAGACTCTGTCTTGCCCTTGGGAATTCAACGTTTCCAAGTTCTGGTGGAAAAGTGTACGGAAGTTGAGGATATGAAGAATAAGAGGACTAGCCGAGGAGGGAATTTTAGTGCAGGAGGGCCCTGTCGGGTGAATTATCAAAACAACAAGGGGAAACAAGTTGCTAAACCTTATAATCGACCACAAAATAACAACGGTGGGCAGAATCGCCCAGGGAACTAGAATTTCGGGAGACAATTGGGACGAGTGGTTCGATGTTTCCGATGTGGGGAAGAGGAACATTATGCTAACGCTTGTACCCCTAATACTCTCACCTGCTACAATTGTCAGAAGCCAGGACACATGGCAAAGGATTGCACGGCTCCGAAGGTAGAACCAGTTGTGAATGTAACTAGGGCTACTCGTCCTACTTCTAGAGGACGCATTTATTGTGTGAGTGCTGAAGATGGGAATCCATCTGACAATCTGATTCAATGTGACTGTGAGATTGCAGGTAACACTCTAACTGCACTCTTTGATTCGAGGGCAACCCATTCCTTCATTGCTATGGATTGTGTGAATCGTTTGAAGTTATCTGTGTCAGCCTTACCTTTTGATTTGGTTGTTTCCACACCTGCTAAGACTTTGACGGTAAATTCTGCATGTTTACATTGTTAAATAACTATTCAGAATAGGGATTTCTTGGTTAATTTGATTTGTTTACCTCTACAATCACTCGAGGTCATTCTCGGTATGGATTGGATGTCTTACCATTATGTGATCTTGGATTGTGCTCGTAAATTGGTTCTTTTTCCCGAACCAGGAGTTGTTAAGTATCTAGCCGCCAACAGACTACGAGTGTCGCTAAGAGAAGGAACTCATGAGTTTTTGTCTCTGGCTAATGTGGAGGCAAAGATAAATGTGGACATAGAAGATGTGATGCTCGTCAATGAGTATCGGGACGTATTTCCAACGGAAATTCCAGGATTGCCACCGGTAAGAGAAGTGGAATTTTTCATTGATTTGCACCCATGAATCGGACCTATTTCAATGGCACCGTATCGAATGTCGCCATTGGAATTAAATGAGCTCAAAAGCCAAATTGAAGACTTGTTGGAGAAGAAATTTATTAGACCAAGTGTTTCACCATGTGGAGCTTCAGTTTTGCTAGTTAAGAAGAAAGACGGAAGCTCGCGCTTATGTGTGGATTATAGACAGCTTAATAAGGCAACTATTAAGAATCGTTATCCTTTGCCACACATCGATGATTTAATGGATCAATTGAGAGGGGCCACGATATTTTCGTAGATTGACTTGAAGTCGGGGTTACCATCAGATTCGAGTAAGGGAATGAGATATTCAGAAAACTGCTTTCAGAACCCGTTACGGACATTATGAATATCTCGTTATGCCGTTTGGGGTTACCAATGCACCAGCAATTTTCATGGACTACATGAACAGAATCTTTAATCCTTCCCTTGACAAGTTTGTTATGGGTGTTCATTGATGATATATTAATTTATTCCGAGACTGAAGAAGACAAGGGAGACACATATTACGTAAAGTTTTCTTTGGATTTTACCGAGAAGCAATTGTATGCCAATCTGTCAAAGTGTGAATTTTGGCTAGAGAAAGTGAATTTCTTAGGACATGTGATAACCAAGGAAGGAATCGTTGTAGATCCGGCTAAGATTGAGGCGGTTCTTGCTTGGAAACAACCTCAGACTGTCACTGACATACGAAGTTTCGTAGGATTGGCAGGGTACTACAAGAGGTTTATTGAAGGTTTTGCTAAGATTGTGACTCCATTGACACAACTTACCAGAAAAGATCAACCGTTCGCATGGACGGAGAAGTGTGAGGAAAATTTTCAGTTACTAAAGAGAAAATTGACGACCTCACCAGTATTTGTATTACCGCAATCAGAAGAACCCTATGAAGTTTATTGTGATGCAGCTCACCAAGAGTTGGGATGTGTTCTGATGCAACACAAGAAAGTTGTAGCTTATGCCTCAAGGCAATTGAAGATTCATGAGAGGAACTATCCTACTCATGATTTGGAGCTTGCTGTTGTTGTTTTTGCATTGAAGATATGGAGGCACTATTTATATGGGTGCATGTTCACAGTGTTCAGTGACCATAAAAGTTTGAAATATTTGTTTGATCAGAAGGAATTGAACATGCGCCAAAGACGATGGATGGAGACTCTCAAGGATTTTGATTTCACACTGCAGTACCACCCTGGGAAGGCCAATGTAGTGGCTGATGCGTTGAGTAGAAGAAGTGTCTCGGTGTCTTCAACAATTATGGCTAGACAACAAGAGTTGTGAGAAGCTTTTAGAGATCTACACTTGAACGTAGAGTTTGCATCAGGAATTTTGAAATTCGAAATGATTAAGATTTCGAGTGGACTACTTGAAGACATTGTAAATTCTCAAGATGACGTCCTAATTCAAGAGAAGAGGAACCTAATAGTGCAAGGGAAGACAACTGAGTTTAAGATTGGATCAGATAATATTTTGCGATGTAATGGTAGGATTTGTGTACCAGGAATTACAAATATGAGGAAAACAATTTTAGAAGAGGCTCATAAGAGTAAGTTGAGCATTCATCCTGGAGCAACAAAGATGTATCAAGATTTGATGCAGAATTATTGGTGGCCAGGAATGAAGAAACATGTAGCAGAGTATGTATCAACTTGTCTAACTTGTCAGAAAGCGAAGGTGGAAAATCAGCGACCTGCTGGGATGTTGCAACCTTTAGATATACCTGAATGGAAGTGGGACAACATTTCCATGGATTTTATAACTGGATTGCCAAAAACAAGGAGAAAGAATGATTCTATATGGATGATAGTGGATCGACTGACTAAAACCACACACTTTTTCCCAGTAAAGACCACCTATAAGGTAGATTAGTTAACAGAGATCTACATTGCTGAAATTGTGAGATTACACGGAGTACCATCGAGTATTGTATCAGACTGTGATCCGAAGTCCACATCACATTTTTGGGGAGCATTGCACGAAGCATTGGGAACGAAACTACGATTGAGTTCAGCTTACCATCCACAAACGGACGGACAGACTGAGAGGACAAATCAGTCCCTGGAAGATCTATTGAGAGCATGTGTATTAGATGATAGAGGAAGTTGGGATGATGTACTTCCGTTGATTGAGTTCACCTACAACAATAGTTTCCACGCAAGTATTGGAATGGCACCGTATGAGGCTTTATATGGGCGCAAGTGTCAAATGCCCTTGTGTTGGTATAAGGACGGTGAAAGTATGATTGTCGGACCAGAGATGGTACAACAGACTACAACTAAGGTAAAGAAGATCAAGGAGAAAATGAAGACTTCACAAGATCGTCAGAAGAGTTACGCGGACAAGCGTCACAGACTTTTAGAATTCGAATAGGGCGACCATGTATTTCTAAGAGTCACACCTACTACTGGATTTGGTAGAACCTTGAAATCGAAGAAGTTGACTCCGAAATTCATTGGACCATATCAGATTTCTGCACGAATTTAACCTGTTGCTTATCGGATTGCATTGCCTCCGATACTGTCCAATATTCATGACGTGTTTCATGTGTCACAATTAAGGAAATATCTTGCAGATCCATCTCATGTGATCGAACCAGACACAATCCAACTAAAGGATAACTTGTCATTCGAAGTACCACCTGTGAGAATTGATGACAGGAAGATTAAGCGATTGAGGACCAGGGATGTTTCGTTGATTAAGGTGATTTGGAACCCAATTACTGGAGATGCGACTTGGGAACTGGAGAGCAAGATGAGAAAACAACACCCAGAGTTATTTATCGATGCATAGTTTCGAGGATGAAACTAATTTTAGGGGGGTAGTAATGTAAGACCCATAATTTTAAAGTATACTTTATGTATTTTAGTGTATTTTGGTATTGAACTCGGAGGCTTTTTAGCAAAAGTTATTAATATTTTGGAGTTTATATGACCAAAAAGATATTTGATGCCCGATTAAAATTACTCGTCGATAAATAAATTAAATTAAGTACGGTGAATCCTTTACGAAGAATTTAATGCCTTATGGGTGAGATGGTAATTTTAATAAATATCTAGATATTTGGAGATATTGTTAAAAAGTAATTAATAAATATAAATACATATATATATATATATATATATATGTTTGTGTGGAGGGAAAAGAAGAGAAGGAAATAGAAAGAAAAGAAATAGTGAGGAAAGAAAATAAAAGAAAGGAAAAACAAAGGAAAAGGAAAAAGGAAAGAAAGCGTTTCCTCTCCCTGTTGCTCGCAAAACCCATTCTCTTCTTCCTTCTTCTTCATTTTTGTTGCTTCCTTTTGCTTCAAGAAAAGGAACCAAGGCTTGGTGGGAGAGAAGACAAGGATTTCTCAGCTTCATGCTTCCTAGTTGTTTCGAAAACGAAGAAAAACGGTGTTAGGGATTTCAAAACCGTCAAACACAAACCTCCCCGTTTCATCTAGATCAAAGCTTCGTTTCGCAAAGAGATAGAAGGGAAAGTTGTTCACTACCACGCTACGGTGTTAGGGAACCAACTTTGGAAGCGACGTTGCGAGCGGAGATTTTACCGGATTTACTTGCGATACCGTAATCGCACCTTAAAGCTAACATGAAGGTAAGGGCTCCTTCCAAACTTCTAGTTTGCATTTAGGGACTTATCTGTGGTTGTGCGGAAAAAATTTTTGTTAAGGTTAAAGTATTGATTTGGGGAAAAGGAATTTAAGGCTTTACGGGTAAAATCTTAGAGTTAGGCTTTGGTGATATTGATGAATGTTTCGCGGAAAATGAATTTAACCCATTGGTGTATGAATTTGAGTAAATGAAGTTTGACGTGTTCATAATTCATGCTTATGAAATTTGATATGTGTATGATTGGATTTTGTGGAGAAATGAATTGATGTGTTTTTGGTGTGAATCGTGGATTGAATTTGATAATATGTTTGAGTTTGTTTTGTGTGGAATTTGAAAACCATTAGAGTTAAAACGAGTATTAAGAATGGGGAATCTCTTAATGTCTTGTTTACTTAATGTTTGTTTTTGAAAGTCGTTTAAGTTAAACGAGTATTAAGAATGGGGAATCTCTTAATGTCTTGTTTACTTAATGTTTGTTTTGAAAATCGTTTAAGTTAAATGAGTATTAAGAATGGCGAATCTCTTAATGTCTTGTTTACTTAATGTTTGTTTTGAAAATCGTTTAAGTTAAATGAGTATTAAGAATGGGGAATCTCTTAATGTCTTGTTTACTTAATGTTTGTTGTGAAAATCGTTTAAGTTAAATGAGTATTAAAAATGGGGAATCTTTTAATATCTGCATTTGCTCAACGATTGTCGTGGATGGAGTCAGTATATGCCCATGCATTTTCATTCTTTTTGTAAATCGTGCAGACCCGTGATAGGTGGCACCTTGATAAATAGTACTTTGGCCTGTGATAGGCGGTACATTTATGATTTACGTTTTTGTAAATTGTGCAGACCCGTGATAGGTGGCACCTTGGTAAATAATACTTTGGCCCGTGATAGACGGTACATTTACGATTTACGGTTTTTTGTAAATTGTGCAGACCCGTGATAGGTGGCACCTTGGTAAATAGTACTTTGGCCTGTGATAGGAGGTACATTTACAATTTACGTTCTTTTTAGTAAACCGTACAGACCCGTGATAGGTGGCACCTCGGTAAACGGTACGGGCCCGTGATAGGCAGTACGCTTATGGTTTACGCTTTTTAGTAAATCGTGCAGATCCGTGATAGGTGGCACCTCGGTAATTGGTACTTTGGCCTGTGATAGGCGGTACAATTATGATTTACGGCCCTTCGAGGAGGGTTTTGGTTTGGAATTCCGAGTCCATGCATTTTGGCGTATACGCATTGCATTATGATGCTTGACACACGAGTCGTGTTTGATTCAAGTGTATGATTGAGTGTTTTGAACTTGAGATGTCATTGTGATTGTGATGATTGTACTAAGTGTCTATGTTTTGGAACAAATTGTGTGTAAGTGAAATTGATTGTAAAACTGTTTCAAAATTCAAGTTGTCGTGGTGATTGTGTGGAAATTGCTAAGTGTTATGTTTTGGAGTTGTGTGTGAATGTGTTTGAGTTAGCTTATGTAGTTTTAAGAAAAACATGCAGGGAAATCGATTCTATTAAAAGCTATTCCTCAAAATCGATTTGGTAATCGATTGGATTCATTACAGGAGCTCAGCCATTTTGACAAAATCGATTTGGAAATCGATTGGCTTTAATATAGGGGCTCAGCTATTCATTCAATCGATTTCCCAATCGATTGAATTAAGCCCAGAGTACAGTTTTTCACGAAAAAACCCTCAGGAAATCGATTTCCCAATCGATTGGCTTTAACACAGGGCTCAGTTATTCATTCAATCGATTTCCCATTCGATTGATTTAAGCCCAGAGTTTAGTTTTCACTAAAACCCTTCATCCGAATCGATTTCCCAATCGATTGGCTTAGTGGAAATTCTTATTTTGAGTTAGATGATCGATTGCTCAATTGGTTCATCAATGGATTGGCCAGTTGTTTATTACTTGATTGATTTTAGACTTATTTGGACTTCATTTTCATTTGGCAAGCATTATATGAACTTTTAGCATATGGAAAATCCTTTTAAGGTGCATGCTTAGTGGAAAGGTTATTTTGTGCATTCAAAAACTTAAATGTTATGTGTTAACTGTTAATTTCGGTTGGTGACCCTTTACAACTATTGTGGAAATCTGGGCTTTGCCCTCAGATGAGAGTCAGGACAATCCTACCGGTTCGTACCCTGTGGATGGGAATGTAGACGGGAACGCCTAACTGGAGCTATGTTAGGAGGATCTTACGGGGCACGTGGAGATCACTCATGGTGTATAGTTTTTTGGTAGAATGATCAAATTAGGTTGACATAGAGGGAACAAATGTATTTGTTTTGGATTGCGTTTATTTTAAATTGGAAGATTGTATCTTCACTAATATTGTCAACACGACATCTTATGTTAATGGATTCCATGTATCACTGGCTGTTGTGTAAATACTTTGGACTCATATTTCAAAAACTATTTCGCTGCTTGTGAATTTTGTTGACTTATTTGTCGTTGTGTTACGACTTAAATATTTATCTAAAAGTATTTCCTTATTTATTTCTTTGTTATTATGAATTTGTTTTGAAAGAAAAAATACACTCGCGCTGTTAAAAATCGGGGTATTACATTTGACATATGAAAACCCTTTCAAAGAGCATTCTAAGTTGAAAGGTTATTTTGTGAATTTAAAATATAAATGTTACATGATGATTTTTAATTTCGGTTGGTGAACCTTTACAATTATTGTGGAAATTTGGGTTTTTCCCTCATATGAGGATCAGGATCATTCTATCGATTAGTACCCTGGAGATGAAAATATAGTTAGACATACCTGAACGAAGTTGTGTCACGAGGATCTTGCAGGACGCGTGGAGATCACCCGGGTAATATAGTTTTTGTAGCATGATCAGATTAGTTGGTTCTATAGGGGATAGATGTCTTTCTTTTGTGGTTGTATTTATTTCAATTTCGAAGACTGTACATATACCTTATATTGTCAGCTTGACTTTTATTTTGATGGATCCATGTTCCACTTTTTGACGTGACATAGGGAAAGTCGAGATTCTTGGGGCAGTACTTTTATGTAGGTGTCTACCGAGAATACCCCAGGGGTATGAGTTATATCTAATAGGTCTCATATCCCCGATGTATTTTGCTGTTTAAATACTTTGGATTTTTGTTTCAAAAACTATTTTTGTTGCTTGTAAATATTGTTGACTTTTGTCGTTGTGTTACGACTTAAATATTTTATCCAAAAGTATTTCTTTCTTTATTTCGGAAATTTGATTTTTAATTTTAAAGAAAAAAAGGGTTGTTACATGATTCGACTATGATCATGTCACAATAGATCTTCCTTGTCTTGGGATTGTAGGATTTCCCAAAATAGATCTATAACAATTTCTATTTCTTTTTATCATGGGTATTTGATATTTTAATCCAATCTTAGCAAGAATCAATGTTCATACTTAGATATTTAATAATATACCGAAAGGTGGATTTGATATCTGACTCCTAAGATTAGACAAGAGAATCAAATCATGAAAATGGATTTTGGTTCCATTGAAATCATGAAACATATCTTCTCTTAAAGGATTTTGCTGATTAATTAATCATGAAAACAGGTTGGTTATTAGTTTAAATTACACTTTTTTTCTCTTTGAAAGAATGCATTAGTTATAATTTTTTTATATGATTTAAAGAGTTTAACAACCACAACTTAAAGAAAGTTAACTTTATTGTATCCATCATTGTGAAAAACTGCAATCCCAAGTCTTTATTTTTATTGCCAATTTTTTTAACCCAAAAAATTATTATCAAAGTAAAGAGAGATTAATACTCATAACAAAGTCCTTGTGGGAACAATAAATTTTACTATGCGATAATACCATGCACTTGCGGTCCAATCAATAGCCATCTTTGACTATGTCCCAATATGCAAGAATATGCGAGATATAGAAACTTCTAAGCCTATCCTTCCAATACTCAAATCTTTCTTCACCAAATGGAGGAGGCGTGTTAACATTTTCATTTCTAACTTCATCACCGAAGTTAGTCATAATAAAAAAAATCCTTACTCAAAAATGGTTTATGTGCTCAGCTTTAAGACCTTGCTCTGATGGCAACTGTAGAACGAGAAACATAAGAAAATGGAGGGGGGGGGTTTCGAATTGTGTTTTGTCTTAAAAAATGTTTTCAACGAGATTAAAATAAATAAATAAAATAGAACATATAAAAACGATAAGCACAAAATAACACAAGTCAATTTATCCTAGTTCACCACCAACATGATAGATATGTCCAGTCCCTTCAAAATAAAAGATTTAATATGCTATTCACCAACGATATCACATGTCATTTAGAATGTGTTCAAGTCTTCTCTACTTTCTAGCTTAGTACAGTCAAGTTGTTGAGGAGTGCAACTATTGTTGGGCTAAAGATTACAAATAGAAAGTGTGTTACAGTGTTTTTCTAAATAACTCTAACAAGAGTGTGTTTACAAAGCTATGCTCTTAGAAAATAAGATACCTTTTAGCACTTAGAAAAGTAATATGGTTAAGAACAAAGGTGCAGAAATGATAATATTGTGTTTTTCGTAGTATTTGTTGTTATATTTCTTTCAGTGAAGATTGCACTTCCTTTTATGTAGAAAACTCAGGGTTACTGGTTTTTGATTGTTGTCATGATTGGAAGAAATTAACATGTATCATAATGTTTTATATCAAATCTTCGGAAATTGATTCTCCGTTAAAACTTGTCCAAATATGTCATCATAATTGAACCACGGCATCTTGATAAGGAGACAGGAAAAACAGAGGTTGCCATGATTAGAATAGGTCATACAATTTTTTAGACATATAACAGATTCAAGATGATTAGCATAGGATGACAAAATTTGACTTCTTCAAAGTATTAACTTATCATCATAATGTAAACTTTATATCAAAGTATTGACTCGTATCAGAGTGTTGACTTTCTGTTTGAAATGATGATGATATTAATAAGAGATTGTTGAAAATGATGATGATATAAATGAGAGCTAGTTGGTGTGAATTAAAAAAAAAAGGAAGTGCCACATATGATTGATGACACGCACTAGTAGTGTTTATACGGTGGAGGTATGACAATTGGAGTGTGTCCTAAGGGGTACCCCAATTTTGTGAAAGGGGAAGAACTCATGCAAATAGACCTCCACACACGCGTACGCGTGTCGTCGCCGCCGTCTTGCCGACTCGGCTCGGCTCGGTTCAGGTATGAGCTTGGGCTAAGTGGTGCATTACTTTTTAGAATCCGAAAAAAATTAAAAAAAAAATTAATTTTCGTAAAAAATGCATTCATTTTTCTCTCGTTGTACACGTGTTTGCCCTTCACAGAGTCAACATTCAACATTTGATCTGGTCATTTCCTTCCTCCGGTTCAAGCATCAGTTTTCCCAGTCATACCCTGGCTATTTTCTCTATGTTATGGACTCACAAATCAGTTCATTGCCCCATCAAAAACCAAGAAAAATTCGAAGTGCACGTTTATGTGGATCTGTTTTTATGGGTCGCACCATTTTCTCTCATCCAGTTGCATATTTCATCTAAAAATATAGGGTTCTACTTAGTTGGAAAAGCATGCCATAAGTTCTCTGAAATCTGAGACTTTTCTCTACATCTCCCTGTCTTTCTTTTTGTTTTCTTTCTTTCGAGTGGTCATAGTACCATATTACGAGTGGCAACCATTAGACTGTAATATTGATATTGTAATTCTAGAATGGGTTTGTATGGTGCAATAGAATTTTGATACAATGTATCTGAGCTGTGTTATCTGGGGGACTTCGTGGTTGATAGTCTTCCTTGCACAATTTGTGTAGTGTCGCGAATCATCTTAAAGAGAGCTCTGATACCGCTAATGTAAGACCCTGATCTTTAACAGCGTGAGTATAATTTTTTTCAAAACAAATTCATAAAATACTTTTGGATAAGATATTTAAGTCGAAACACAACGACAAAAGTCAACAATATTTACAAGCAGCGGAAATAGTTTTTGAAACAAAAATCCAAAGTATTTAAACAGCAAAATACACTGGGGCTATGAGACCTATCAGACATAGCTCATACCCTGGGGTATTATCGGCAGTCACCTGCTTAAAAGCATTGCCCCTAGAATCTCGATTTTCCCCACGTCACATCAAAAAGTGGAACATGGACCCATCAAAATAAAAGTCAAGTTGACAATATAAGGTATAGGTATTGTCTTCCAAATTGAATTAAATACAATCACAAAGGAAAGAAAGACATCTAGTCCCTATACAACCATCTAATTTGATCATGCTACAAAAACTACACAATCCGGGTGATCTCCACGCGCCCCGCAAGATCCTCCTGACACAACTTGGGTCAAATATGTCTAACTATCTTTCCATCTCCAGGATACTAACCGGTAGGATGATCCTGGTTCTCATATGAGGGCAAAACCCAGATTTCCACAATAATTGTAAAGGGTCACCAACCGAAATTAACAAATATCACTTAACATGTATATTTTAAATGCACAAAATAACCTTTCATTTTACAATACTCCTTAAAAGGGTATTCATATGGCAAACATGCATAATAAAAGTTAAAAAAATGAAGTTTTTGACAAAACTGCATTGTCGTATTTGAATACAGAAATCTCGTATCCGAATAAAAGTGCAATTCAGTGTGGCAAAAATTATTATGTCGTATCCGAATACACAAAACTCGTATCTAAACACATTGTGTCGCGTCCGGTTTGTCCGCGAAGAAAAAAAAAAGAGTCGCCACCAATTTTTATTTTATTAAGGAAAAATTGGATAAATCCTAAAATAATATTTTTAAACCAAAAAATTTAGATTCGGGAGTCGATTATGAGTAGGGAAGTATTATCACCCTACAACGTCCGTTAAAACGGTTACCCTACAATTAATTATAAACAACTATTTATTTATTTATTTTTACCCAAAAAGAATAATAAAAATTAAATTATTTACATTAATGAAAGAAGAAAAAAAATATTTGTTTATTAATTTTGGTTTGACAAGGGGAAGACTTTGCTCCTACGTATCCCCAGGTGCAATAGGGAAATCAAAACACACGTAGTTCTTAGGTAAAAAATATTTATGTGTTGATCGATTTTATTATTAATTTTACTTTATCAAAATAAATTAACAACATAATAGTGATAATAATAGCAATAATGGTAATAATGAAAATAAATAATAGGAGTGATGTGTTGTATATTGATTTGTGTATCATTTTATTTTAAAAAAAAAAACAATTTTACTACCTTTTTTATTTTTATAAAATGTAAAGGATAAAAATCCGCGAGTAGGCGACGCATATGTGGCGCGAACTGACGGCGGTAATAATAAGAGAATTTAAGATCTAATGCACAAGAAATAAAACGCAATAAAGATGAGAGATCACAAATTTGATAAAGAAATAAACGATTATACAACAATTAAATTGATTTTTATTAGTTGATTCCAAAACTTGATCGTGAAATAAAAAAAAAAAATTATTGTTTATATCATACAATAGTAAAAAAAAAACTTTATAACAATAATAATGTAAAAAAAATAGACAAGAAGAAAAGAGAAAAATAAGTGTTTACTGCACTGGAAATGTTTTTTACTAGTTCGTTCCAATCTTTCTTCTTTCTTTTCTCTCTATTATTCTCTCTTCTCTTTTATTTTTTTGTGTGCCCTCAATTGTGTTTTTTCCTTTCCTCATTGTCTTCTTGTGGCCAACTATTTATAGACTTTTGGGTATAGATTTCAAAAGACAAAAGAATAATTGTCAATTGATTACCATTAATCTATTTTTTTTGGTTTCTTTTCTTTTAATTGGCCACAATTATACCGATTCTTATTGCTATTGATTCATTTCTTCGGTTTTCTTTTCTATTCAATTGATCACCATTATTCTGATCAATCAATTTCTTTTCGGTTTTTCTTCCATTTATTTTGATCATCATTGCATCGATTTTTATGACCATCAATTCATTTCTTTTCAATTTCCTTTATTTTATTTCTTATTATTATTTTTATATTTTAGAAAATAGTCTGAACAAGAATTAGGCAAACAAGATCTGAAAACACTTGTGATTTGTAACACCCCGTTTTTCTTAGCGAGGGTATATTTTTTTTTCAAAAGAATTTAAAATAAAGCAGAGAAATAAATAAAGAAATGCCTTTGGATAAATAATTGAGTCATTAAAATTTACAAGCAGCGGAAAAAGTTTCTCAAATACATACATCCAAAGTATCTAAACAACAACCAGGAGATACAAGGAACCCATTCAACTAAGGTGTCGTACTGACAATAATAGTAACAGTTACAGTCTTCCGGTTTAAAATAAACGCAACCCCAAAAAGAAGACATCTGTTCCCTCTGTGACAACCTAGTCTGATCATTTTACAAAACAACTAAACACCCTGACTGATCTCCACGCGCCCCGTGAGATCCTCCTAACGTAGCTGCAGTCAAGCGTTCCCATCTCCATTTCCGTCCGTAGGGTACGAACCGGTAAGATCGTCCTGACTCTCATCTGAGGGCAAAGCCCAGATTTCCACAATAATTGTAAAGGTCACCAACCGAAAATAACAGTTAACACATAACATTTACGTTTTAAATGCTAAAAAAATAACTTTTCAACTAAGCATGCACCTTAGCAGGATTTTCAATATGCGAAAAGTTCATACAATACTTTGCCAATTAAAATGAAAGTAAAATGAGGTTCTCAATCCCCTAGTTATAACATAACAAATCAAGACATGGATAGTTTCATGAGCAAACAATCATACACTAAAACTGAGGATTTTCACTGAGCCAATCGATTAGGCAATCGATTGGGGTGCAAGATTTTGATGACGACAGAATCCTAGGCTTAATTCAATCGATTGGGAAATCGATTAACTGAGTACTGAGCCCTAGATTTTAAGCCAATCGATTTCCAAATCGATTTGGTCGAATATGGATGAGTCCCTGACTTAAGGCCAATCGATTGCCAAATCGATTTCTTAAATGATTTCAAAAAACTGATTACAAAATCGATTGGCCAATCGATTTTGTTACTTTAGCCAAGTCCCTGTTAACCTATCAAATCGATTGGGAAATCGATTTCCCTGTATATTCTTTCAAAAATTCATAAACTAAATCAATCACATTCATGCATAATCCCAATTCTTAACACTTAACACTGATAATACAATTACTACGACATCATGGACTTCGAAATGGTATTGCAATCAAACATGTTATCACCAAATTCCAAAACATAACACTTAGCATTTATAACACATTACTACACAAACACAATGAACCAACAGTTCACAAATTAACAGGGTGTAGTCTCTCACGGACAAACACCTGTGCAGTCTCTCACGGACAAACACAATTCCCTCAGGAACGTAAGTCGTAAACGTACTACCTATCACGGGTCCGTACCGTTTACCGAGGTGCCACCTATCCCGGGTCTGCACAACTTACCAAACGTAAATCGTAAACGTACTGCCTATCATGGGCCCGTACCGTTTACCAAGGTGCCACCTATCACGGGTCCTGCACGATTTACCAAAACATACATACGTAGACGAGACATTAAGAGATTCCCCTTTCTTAATTCTCATCTAAACTTAAACCAGGGCGTAGTCTCTCACGGGACAAACCCCTGCGCAGTCTCTCACGGACAAACGCAATTCCCGCAGGAACGTAAGTCGTAAACGTACTACCTATCACGGGTCTGTACTGTTTACCGAGGTGCCACCTATCCCGGGTCTGCACAACTTACCAAACACAATTCCCTCAGGAACGTAAGTCGTAAACGTACCACCTATCACGGGTCAGTACTGTTTACCGAGGTGCCACCCATCCCGGGTCAGCACAACTTACCAAACGTAAATCGTAAATGTACTGCCTATCACGGGCCCGTACCGTTTACCAAGGTGCCACCTATCCCGGGTCAGCACGATTTACCGAAACACACATAAATAAACGAGACATTAAGAGATTCCCATTCTTAATTCTCATTTAACTTAACGATTTTCAAGACAAAACATTCAGTAAATAAGTCATTAAGAGATTCCCCATTCTTAATACTCATTTACTGAAACGATTTTCAAAACGAACATTAAGTAACCGAGACATTAAGAGATTCCCCATTCTCAACGCCCAGTTAACTTAAACAATTTTCAAAACAAAATATTAAGTAACCGAGACATTAAGAGATTCCCATTCTTAACGCCCAGTTAACTTAAACGATTTTCAAAACAAAATATTAAGTAACCGAGACATTAAGAGATTCCCCATTCTTAACGCCCAGTTAACTTAAACGATTTTCAAAACAAAATATTAAGTAACCGAGACATTAAGAGATTCCCCATTCTTAACGCCCAGTTAACTTAAACGATTTTCAAAACAAAATATTAAGTAACCGAGACATTAAGAGATTCCCCATTCTTAACGCCCAGTCAACTTAAACGATTTTTCTAAAACAAAATATTAAGTAACCGAGACATTAAGAGATTCCCCATTCTTAACGCCAGTTAACTTAAACGATTTTTCTTTAAAACAAAATATTAAGTAACCGAGACATTAAGAGATTCCCCATTCTTAACGCCCAGTTAACTTAAACGATTTTCAAAACAAAATATTAAGTAACCGAGACATTAAGAGATCCCCCATTCTTAACGCCCAGTTAACTTAAAACGATTTTTCTTTAAAACAAAATATTAAGTAACCGAGACATTAAGAGATTCCCATTCTTAACGCCCAGTTAACTTAAACGATTTTCAAAACAAAATATTAAGTAACCGAGACATTAAGAGATTCCCCATTCTTAATGCCCAGTTAACTTAAACGATTTTTTCACAAACAAACGCACATTAAGTAAACAAGACATTAAGAGATTCCCCATTCTTAATACTCATTTAACTTAATGGTTTTCAAATTCCACACAACACAAACTCAAACAAATTCTCACATCAAAACATATCAATTCATTTATTCACAAATCCAACCATACACATATCAAATTTCATCAATATCAATTAAGAGCATGTCAAAAACAACGGACAAAAATCGACACAATCCACTACTCAAAACACACAAGTTTCATTACTCAAAATCTTACATATACGTGAGGTAAATTCATTTTTTCCCAAAATAATACTCAAACCCTAACAAGATCCTTTCCACACAATCACAGATAAGTCCCTAAATGCAACTAAAAGTTTGGAAGGAGCCCTTACCTTCGCGTTAACTCTAACGTGCGTTTCCGGTACCGTGAGTAAATTCGGTAAAAAAATCTCCGCTCGCAACGTCGCCCCAAATTGGTCCCTAGCACGTAGCGTGGTAGTGAGCAACTTTCCTTCTAACTCTTCGCGAAATGAAGCTTGGATCTAGAAGAAACGGAGGGGGTTTGTGTTTGAATCTCAAATACCGTTTTTCTCGTGTTCGGATCAAAGAGGAAGAGTGGAGTTGCGAAAAACCTTGATCTAACTCTTCACCCAACCTTGGGTTACTAGTTTTGAAGAAAAGAAAGCCACGAAAATGAAAAATGGGAGAAAGAGGGAAATTGGTCGCGGGTGGCAGAGGAAGAAGATGGAAAATCATTTTTCCTTCCTTCCTTTTTCCTTTCTTTGTTTTTCCTTCCTTTCTATTTCCTCTTCCTTTATATAACCTTTTCTTTTCCTTTTCCTTCCTTCTAATTTCCTTTCTTTCTATTCTCTCCAAGCAACATATATATATATATATATATAATATAATATATATATATATATATATATATATATATATAGTATATATATATATAATAAATATAACTTACAAACTATCTCAAAATATCTAGATATTTGTTAAATTACCTTTTTACCCGTAACGCATTTAAATTCTCCGAAAAGGATTTACCGCACTAATTTAAATTTATTTATCGACGAGTAATTCTAAACGGGGTCAAAATAACTTTTTGATCCTATACACACCATAATATTAATAACCATCCTCGAAGGGGTGTAAATCATAATTGTACCGCCTATCACATGCCTTGTACTAATTACCAAGGTGCCACTCATTAGAGGCCCGCCCGATTTACTAAAGTGTTGCCTATCATAGGCCTTACACTGTTTTCTAAAGTGCAATCGCTCATAGATCAGCACATTCTAGAGTGCAATTTCTCACAGATCAGCATGACGCGATAATCCCCGGAAGGATAAGATTAACCAACAAATCACATGGCATCATCCCATGGCCCATCCGGTCACCGTGTACTATGAAATGCATAAGCATACTCTGACTCTTTTCACCACAACCATTAAGTAAATGCAGCTATTAAAAGATTCCCTATTTTTAATACTCATTTAACACTAATGATTTTTCAAATACAACACAGAGCATACTCAAATATATTTATTCACACCAATTTCAATTTCCACAAACACAGATAAATCACATCTCCAAATTCAATCCAACATAAATTGAATTAAATTCATTTTCACCAATTCACACATGAATTTCTTCTCAAAATGATATTAATTATGAACACATCAATCACACCAAACATGAATTACAACAAACCACACCTCAAACACATCAAATTCAAATTCCACAATTTCACCCATAAAACGCATTAAATTCATTTTCCACAATCTACACCTCAAACACATCAAATTTATTTTTCAGAAATTCACATATAAGGTCCTAAATGCAAACTAAAATTTTGGAAGGAGACCTTACCTTAGTTATCGCTTTTTCAACCATTTCCACTACTGTGCTCAAATACGGCGAAAACTCACGCTCGCGTCGACACCTCAAAAGTTAGCTCACAAGCACCGTAATGTAGTGAGGAACAACTATCCCTCCTAACACTTCTCGATAGGAAGCTTAGATCTAGTAGATAAATGAGGGTTTGTGTTTGTGTGGTTTTGAAAACCACCAACACTAGCTTTCGAAACAGAGGAAGAAGAAAAAAGAAATTCGCGAGGCAGCAGGGAAATCTTTTATTTCTGTTTCCTTTCTTTCTTTTCCTCTCACATGAGCCTATATATATATATATATATATATATAATTAAAAATAATCCAACAAATATCTAAAAACTCTTACACACATCACCTCACTCACATCTTAATCTATTTTGATAAAAATATCTACTCTCGTCGCAACTCAATTGACAGATGAATTTTTCAGCAACAAGTGACATTTTTAAAAAAGTATGTCCGGTATTAAATTCTTCGTAACATAATTAAATTATTCTTCGACAAATAATTTTAATCGGATTTCCAAAAATCTATTTTTGGCATTTAACTCACAAAATACCAAAAACTAGGCTAAAAGCCTATGAAATTCAACACAAAATACCCAAAAATTGTATAATTTAGGATTTAAAATTAAGGGTCTTACATTGATCCACTACGATATTACCGCAACTATTGCCTATATATCAATGAGTCACTCATGATGGTAACCCGACCTAAAGGATTGGAGATCCTAAGAATTAGATTCAACGGGTATTAACAAGTCATAGTGATATGAGATGAACATGCTATTATATCTCAAAGAAGCATGATTCTTAAGCGATGAAAGGATGAGGTAATAGAAACTCTTAATGAGATCTATACTCTATACGAAGTGAAGTACCTAGCTACAGGAGTACTCTTGATAGACTCACCTATGTGAATGTAGAAGTAGAGGTTGCTTCCTATGGAATTCTAAGACAGAATCCCTAGACCGTTCATTATACTAGGATAGACGTACAGATTCGTTAATGAATGGGCATTCACGAATAAACCCAATGAAAAGTTTGTGTGTGAGTTTGATGTCAGAGATAGATTTGAAGACTACGAGGCACTCTTGTTGAATCTGAATCTTACTTGCTATGCAAAGGTTTAATACAGGAGACACCTCTGTTTATGCACGATCTTATAGAAGCATTTGACGCTATTTTAGAAAAAAATTTGTTTAAATTCAAGTGGGGATTGTTGGAAATGATGATGATATTAATGAGAGCTAGTTGGTGTGAATTGAAAAAAGAAAAAGAAAAAAAAAAGAAGTCCCACATAGGAGGGATGATGACATACACTAGTAATATTTATAAGGTGGAGGTATGGCAATTGGAGTGTGCCCCAAGGGATACCCCAATTTTGTGATGGGGGAAGAACACATACAAATAGACCAGCATGCGTGCGCCGCTGCCACTGTATGTCCGACTCGGTTTTGTTTGGGCCTGGGCTTAAGCTAAGTGGTGCAATATTTTTTAGTATCCGAAAAAAAAATTTAATTTTTTTTTTTATAAATGCGTGCATTTTCTATCATTGATATGATGTACACGCGTCTGCCCTTCACCGAGTCAACATTCAACATTTGACCTGGTCAGTTTCTTCCCCCGATTCACGTATTAGTTTGCCCGGTCAAACCCTAGCTACTTTTGTTATGTTGTGCACTCATGAATCAGTTCATTGCCCGATCAAAAACCTAGACAAATTTGTAGTACACGTTTTTGTGGATATGGTCTGATGGATCGAACATTTTTCTCTCATCTTGTTGCAGATTTCCTCTAAAAATAGAGGGTTTTACTCAGTTGGAAAAATACACCAAAAGTTCTCTGAAATATGAGACTTTTCTCTACTTCTCCCTATTTTTCTTTTTCTTCTCTTTCTTTCGAGTGGTCATGGTACCATATTACGAGTGGAAGCTATTAGACTGCCATGTTGAGGGTGTATTTCTATAACGGATTTCTACAGTGCGATAAAATTCTGATACAGTGTCTGAGTTATTTTATCCTAGGGACTTCGTAGTTGATAGTTTGCCTTGCACAATTTGGGCTGTGTCGCGAAACGTCTTAAAGAGAGCAACCTAGTCCGCGACTCAATCCAGTAATATGTTTGGTGGCATAAATTGATTTTTAAACATTTTTCGAAAATAAAAAACAACATTCTCTATTAGAGCATTGACTTGTATCAGAGCTAGATGATCAAATGTTTGTCACAATTATTAGACGCAAAATTGTCAGTGTTGCTTGCAAAAACAGAATCACCAAAGACACATTTGAGAACATGTTTATCATAGTCAAATACGATTTTCATAGCAGTATCTTTGTGTTTCTTTAAATTGTCCAATCATCAGAAGATATAGTGTAAAGTCATTTAAGATTGCATGATCAATGAACTGCAAATAAAAATATTAGTGCTTTAATTTGTTTCTACAAAATAACTTTTGTTATCATCAAAACCAGTAGCATAATTCTCTAAATCAACTTAGTTCTAAAAAATTAGATACCCCCACCGGCCAAAGAATCCTCAACACTACCACTTTCTGAATCTGAACTTAATCACTACTATTTTGATGGATGAGATTGAGAATTCATTTGTGTTCAAAAATATATTGTTATATATATTAAAACTAAAATTGATGTATAGTATGTTTGTTTCCACATTTGAAATCCGCGGACGTGCATTGAAATAGAAGCTTATAAGCTTGTGTTCACTTGCATTGAAATATATTGTCATTCACCCATTAATGTAAAAGACATGAATAAAATATCAAATTTCTTATATGTATTATTTATTGAAAAGAATTTTTATTTAGTAATTTTAAACAATGAAGGTGTTTTTTTATCAATAAATAATGAAAGAATGTGAAAAGACATGGATATAATTCCTGTAAGATGGTTATATACTATCTTTACAATAATAAATATTTTAAAAAATAATTATTTTAAATATTTATAATGAATGCACATTAACATTGTTTAAAGTATTCTTAATTTTCAATTTATATTGATATTTAGCAACATAAAAAAAATCACAAGAGGAGAGTGAAATATTTAATGTTTAGTCATGTTGTAATGATTAGATATCAACAATTTATCATTTAATGTTAGTCACAGTAATAATTTCTTCTACAATTGAGAATTAATCTTAAAAGAAAAAATGAAAGTTTGTAATCATAAACTTAAAATGACCTTTATTTATGTTTATACTTGAAATTAATACGTTAGGATGTAACTCAGACAACATTCACACAGACTTCAGACTAAATAATAATTTTAGACGGGTAGAGTGCCATATAAAAAACTTGTGTCGTAAATTAATACGTTCGTCCCAATACCATTTCAAATATGTTTCGGACATATTTAAGATGGTTTTCATAGGAACTTTAAAATCTAAAGTTGTGTGATATGTGATAATGTTTCGACATATTTCGAACATAATCCGGTAAAACTTTCGTACGCTTTTCAGAAGGATTTTTTTTGAACTTGTTTCACACAGATTTTCAGCAACTCAAATAACCATTTTTGTTTTAAAATTTGTTTGCACACATAAAAAGAGTAATCAAATGTTATTTTATTCAAAAACAAAATAATTCAAACTAGATTCATATAAATGTTCAATGTTCTAGCACAAAATATAACAAATTAATATGATCTTAGTTTCATTGGTAAGAAAAATAACACAAATTAGTGTGATAATTTCATCATTTAAAAATACAAAACACCAACTAGAGTCATCAAAGTGCTCTTAAGTATATATCAAAAGAAAATAATATTAAAGTCATTTAAAGACTCTCATAGATCTAGATTAAATTTATCAATCAAATTCAAAATTATCATCATTGTTTTCATTAGAGATTTCACCAATTTCATTTGGTTCATCTTGCATAGGTTTCCCATAAGCAAAGTTTGGAGGCAATGACATATTCAACTTTCCAAATAAAGCAACAAGCATGTTTTCATTTGACTCAATTCTCTTCTATTGTTGCTCCAATTTGTGTTTTTAATCTTGATTAATAAGTTCTTGCTCTTTCACCTTTTCTTTCCACTTTACTAATTCATGTTCTATGTTTGTTTCCTTAGAGGAAATTGAGAATGAACCACTAGTACAATTTGAAGAGACGTTTGTTCCAATAAAACTTAAACCATATAATTTTCATTTTGTTACCTTTAGGAACTACTTCTTTCCAAATAGTCAAATCATCTAGCATTTTCTTGATTCACATGATAGTCATTCTCCATCTTCATTTTGAGAAAAGATACTTCCAAAAGCTTTAGTTTTCTCTTTCTAAAATCATCCTACAAAATATTTCATTTGAATGTTGTTAGTAATTTCAATAACAAACAATCCTAAATTTGCAATGTTAAAAAGTTATAGACAAATTAAAATAAATACTACATACATAGGCCTTCTTAACTCTATCATCAACCCAAGACTTATCATTTTTTATATGACATTTAGCAAATATCTCCTCTATAGTAGATTTGAGTCATGTGGCTTCCTCTTATAATTTTTTATTTACTCAATGTGATAAAGTTTCAACCAGCATGTTATTTAAAAATTAAATGTTCAAGCAAAGCAATATCAAGTGTATTACCATCCTACGTGCATGCCCTCCCATAGATATAGAACCACCTGTATGTATAGAGCTATTTTTGCTTGAATTATGATTTGCAATGTTTTCCACAAATAAATTCTTAAAAATTTTATTTGATGCCCAATGATGTATTCACTACGCGAAAAAACGCATATTACAGCGCTTTTTTTAAGCCATTTACAACGCTTTTTCAAAAAAATAAGCGCTGTGGAACCGAGCGCTGTAAATGAACAACAGCGCTTTTAAAAAAGCGCTATAAACATGTAAATACAACGCGCGCTTGTTATGCACATTTTACAGCGCTTCTTCACAAACAAACGCTGTAATATGCACCCCATTATATGAGTTATGGGTCTGCTTTTAGAGCGCTTTTTAACACAAGCGCTGTAAAATGCACACCCATAATTTTCATATATGGGTGTGCATTTACAGCGCTTTCCTCAAAAAGCGCTGTAAAATGCCCAACCATAATTTTCATATATGGGTGGGCATATTACAGCGCTTCCTCAAAAAAGCGCTGTAATATGCCCAACCATAATTTCATATATGGTGTGCATATTTACAGCGGTTTTCTCAAAAAAAGCGCTGTAAAATGCCCACCCATAATTTCATATTATGGGTCTACATTTACAGCGCTTTTCTTGTACATTTTACAGCGCTTTCTCACGAAAGCGCTGTAAAATGTGCACCATTAAAGCGCTTTAGAACAACATTTTATAGCGCTTTGTAAAAAAAGCATTGTAAAAATGTGTTTTTATTTTTTTATTTTTTTAAACGTTGTAAATTAATTATTTGAAATGAAAAGCGCTTTTTTTAGCTTTTTATGGCATTTTTTTTTAAAAGCGTTGTCTTTTATCTTTGTATCCAAATTATTTTGATCCAAAATCACTTCACAATCAGTGCACACAACAACAAACATATTCAAATACCATAAGCAGTTCACACAATCAGTAGAACAGAAATCAGAACTCTTAACTTTATTAACATATATGTAACGTCTGTAACTCTGTAATTTACAACCTAAGTAACTACATTCAGATACATATATACAACCTAATTTACAACCTAATTAACTACATTCAGATACGTATATATATATAACCTAATTTACAACCTAAACTACATTCAGATCCATATGCATGTTCATATATTGTGTCCTATGATCATTTACATATAATAACTAACAGAATATACATTATATGCACTAGCTACCATATAATATTCAGATCCCTTGCCCCAGCAGCAAGCTATTTCCCAGAAAATCAAATAATTTCAAGTCAAGCACATACTGACACCAGTTCTTCCTTTAATTCCATCAGATCTTCCTCAGAATATGATGGACTGGAATTGTCAAAGTACTGCAATATAAAATTGAACATATTATATTAAGTTAGTATCAAAATATATAGATAATTTATATATGAAAATCATGTAATGCAAATACCGTACCGTTTCTGGGTATAGTTTTATTCTTCTCAACAATCTCCTCATGAATCTCAATACGTAGTACCCACAGTCGATGTTATTTGTTTGACGAGGGCACTTTATTGAGATCCATGTAATGTTATTAGACTTCTGCTTCGACACTTTAGCACCTCTTTGAGCTCGATAAACTTTTAAGGCACTATCGAATGAATAAATGTGATTATTAGAGCATGAAAAACACATATATATTATATATATATATATATATATATATATATATATGTGTGTGTGTAAGAAATAATGAATATTACTTACGTGTCGAGCATAGTCTTTATTTCGGGGTGATTGCTGTAATTGCCATGCACGGGATCCAAATAGTATATAACTTCAGAGACCGCATTGATTGCAAATAGCACCCAATGTGCCTACAACAACAAAAAATTGGTTAAGCAATTTTGTTTTATACACAACTAATAAATTAAATTCTCATCAATTAAAAAAGATAAAATTACGTACCCTGAATTATATGGTGCCAAGAACAATTTTATCACTTTCTATATTTCCTAAAAAACATATCTACAATGTATTTTTTTACATTGTCTGGATCGAGTTTCCACATCGACATCTTATGTGGAGACAAGAATGAATATTTATTTGACAATTTCCTCGTGCACTACGACCTTCTCGTACAAAAACCTTCAATGAAAATTTTAAACTAGATTAATACCAATACATTTAATTAATTCACAAATAAATGCAATTAAAAGTATTTTTTTACCTTATGTACAAGCTGATTACAGTAGCACTCAGCTCCTTATGTTGAGAAGTTCGTACATGTGCTCCTTTTCGAGGTATTCAATATACTCATCTCCAAAGATGTCTTTATTCATTTGTACGATGGGCGAATCATTGCTGCTGCTCGTGTTCCTTTTTATTTGGATGTCAAGACACGCCCGTATTTACCAGGCGTGGCTGACTTTTATTAGGAAGCAGCAGCAGCAGCGACCGATTTTCCCGATCCAGATTTTTTGTTGCTGCAAGTTTGGCAGCTTTATTACCTCCAGCCTTTGTAGTTTGGCAGCCCTATTAACCTCCAATTTTTTGAGGTTTGCTGCCTTTTTTGGCTGTAAGGGGTGGCTTATTTATTTGGACCTACAAAAATGAGGTAAAATATTAGTTTATTGAATCTGAAAAAATGAAAAACTTAGGCAATAAATGTGACAAACTTTATCGGGAGATGTAACTGATTTGTCTTTGGGAATCTTTTTTTGGAGGGCAACAAGGTTGTGTGGCCATGCACGTAACTGCCAAATAAGCGTCGCTTAAGAACTTCATATCTCCATCGTTGTCCGGTATGGGCAACGTGCAGTTGGTTTCGAAAGCAACCGTATGTGATACTTTGACATGGCCCGCGGGATTGGAATATTGTGCAATACTTCTCCGAAGTATGTACAATATTCCTTTTCCCACCTTCCGTTGAGTAGGCGAGGAACAAGTATAGGACACATGTAGTGACACCTACATCATAGTTTAAAACATAAAATACAATTAATATATAAGTTTGTTTAATACATAAGTATTACATAAGCAAGTAAGTAGTAAAGTAATTAATTACCTTCGGGAATATCTTCAAACCGACGTTGCAACTCCCGGTTTCACTCTCCATTTGTATTTCAGGTTGGAGCTGAACCGGAAGTTGCTTGTCTTTATTCGTATTCACCAAGAGTGCAACTTGCTCCGATAGGATTCTGAGCTTCTCTAATACTTCCTCGTTGGAAGGGTTTTTTGCGCTTCTCTTGAGGAAAGAAAGCGTTTGGGAGTTACGCCAAATCCTTTCCCCCTCACTCGACGGAATACTCAGGGACATTTAAACTTTCCCAAGAATGTCCCTGCAAGTATCCTTGTTGCCCTCTTGAGTTTTCAGACTTTGTTCAATAGTTTCCTAAATTACATGTACATTAAAAGATAAGTTCAATAGCATTTTTAAAATACAATATTAAAAAATATTAAGTGATAATATACTTACACAAAGTTCTACGAACTTTTTTGACATTTCATTATCAACCACTCCTTCTTTATTAACACGCGCTTTCTTCCACAAATATGATACGACCCAAGGGTTGATCGGCTTGGGTGTCTTTCTCTATTCTAAAATCATAAATCCAAACAAAAACACCTATAGTTTATAAAAAATTACTTCATTAATAAAAGTGATTGTTTAATTACTTCAATTTGTTCAAGGCGGCACCTCAACTTGATTTCCTTGTATGGGTGTTTTTGGTTGCTTGCCGTCGCGATTTGCCTTACTAATATTCTATATAAAATAAAAAATAGAAATTGTGTAAAAAAGTAAAAAACGCTACGAATATGAATATTAAAACACAAAATGCTAATTAAATTAATCCACTTACGACAAACGCCGGGTCAGAACGCTTGGAAAAATGCTCTCCATTATCTTGATATATAATCGTTGATATATATTTTTGGAAGGTTCAAGCAATTGTGTTTCCTTCTCTACTTTTAGATAGACATATGTTGAGAGATGGGATCTAAATCCACGATGGATTCCCAAGCAAACTCTCAAAACATCGACTCGTTCCCATCAAGAACAAAAAGTTGTCTGCAATGAAACAATTATAGTAATGTATTTACCAGAAAAAAAAATTATAAATGACAAAGAGTAGATCAAAATATTACTTGATGTATTCCATAGATATCTTTGGCATCTCAACGACTTATCTCTCCAGTTGTCTATTGTGATTGGGACATTGACGGAACAACAGCCCCAATAGCGTTACGAAACATGGAGCTGTGGGGTCAACGTGCGACCCTCTCGGGTTCCAGCCAACCAATAAACTCATATACGTAATACATCCTTAAACCTAAAAAAAGATAAATAACTCAACACAGCAAACAAGATATAGTATACCTCAATATTAACCCAACTCTTGCTCTTTATCACCTATTGACATTATGGTTGCACCACGTTGACTTCTTTTTTTCATAAGCTTGAGAGTGCCAACTTCTTCATTTTGAACCTTCTATTATCTTTGTTGACCTATAACTATCAAACAGTCAACAGTGCAGTTTAGAGTAGACATTCACAACAAGCTCAACATGGATCATGCATTATTCATTAACAACCTCAACATGATTACAGAATAATTCTTAAATAGCCAACATCATTAATGATTACAAAAGTTTATAACCCAATACCTGAATAATGGCTTTGAAGAAGATGAAATGTTATAACGAAAAGAGGGAAACAGAAAGTTCACAAATGGTTCAAGAGAAATAGGATATTGAAGAAATAACGTAATGAGCGGTTACGTATTCAATGAAAATAATTTGTTGTGAATGGAGTAGAGATGATCTTGGATGGAAATAAGGTCGAAATGGAAAGGAAGATGATCTGTGGTAAATAAGGTTCGTAATGGACGGGATGATATAGGAGTTGCAAAACAGAAGAGAAGAACGATGAAGGTTGAAGATGATGAATTCTGTAATGAAGAAGGGAAACTAGAAGAGGTAACGTATTTACGTAACCTTTTACACACGCTTATTTATAAGCCTTTACAGCCATAAAAGCGCTCTAAAACAGGCTTCTTTACGTAATTTTAAAAGGCTCTTTAACGCGCTTTTCCCAAAAAGCGCGTGTTAAAGACCTCCGCTGTGTTATTATGTTATATGAATGCCTTTTACAGCGCGCTTTACAGATAAGCGCTCTAAAAGGCTTCTTTAGTTAAATGTAAAGGTTTTTACAGCGTCTTTCCCAATGATAACGCACGTTAAAAAGAACTCCGTGTGTTATTAGTTACTTGAATGCCTAAAATCCGTTCACTTTAGAAGACGCTCAATCAGAATATTAAATGTCTCTTGTTAATATGGATTAATTCTGTTAAAGCTGCGTCTTGTTCATTAACGACTTTTCCCATATAGGCGCTGTAAAAAGGACCTTCCGGTGATTTGGGGAGTATTTCTTATGTTATATTTTTGTAAATGATTTTGTGTCTCAAGGCGCTTTTACTCTAGACTTGCTTATACATCATATTTTAGCTGCTTCTAAAATGTCTCTCTTATTATATTAGATATAAAAGAAACTCTTTTCGTAAGTTAATAGCGCTTTTTCCCATTGTAAGCGCTGTAAGGCAAGGCCTTATGTTTTGTGTGTTTAGTGATATGTTAATTGTTAGAGTTATTATTTCTAACCAGTCATCAAAACTATGTTGCACTCAAACCGCAGCATTTACTTAATAGTTATATGTTAACTGTGTTTTAAGAAAAAATCGTGTTACTCATACGAAATTGAATCCCTTTCCTCTCGTGTGCACCAAACTCTTCTCCTTTTATGCAATCTTCTTCACAACATCGCAAAGCGTCACGACTTCTCTATTAGTACACAATTGTCAATCTCCACCTCAACACCTTGGTTGTATCCTTTCATTCATCATTCTTCCCTTTTCATTAAATCGAATGCGTCTTAATTGGTATTCAGTACTCATGCCATGATGTCGTAAACTATAAATGGTAGTTTTGTGTTTTTGTCTGGTGTTTTGGAAAATATCCAATGCATGGCGGTTTATCAAAGGTGTGTATTTAAAGAAAATGGCGTTTGGGCTGTAAATGAGGGATTATCGTCCTGCTGTTCTTGATGTTTTTTATTGGCTTGTCGGATCATTCCCCTGATGCGTTACAATGGGTGTCCTTTTGATCCAGAACATTGTAATGTGTTTTATATGTTGGTTCTCTGATATGTGTAAATCGTGTTGTGGTTAAGTATTGAAAACCCAATCTGTGGTATGCGTTACAGCTGTTTGATTAGAAAAGTTAGAGTCTGAATCTCTATGTAATAAATTATGTTTACAGCTTCTTAGTTTGACAGTATCCCTCTTAATTGATCTAAATTTGTTTTAAGCGTTCGGAATACAATACAATGTTTAATTTGAATACTTTTTTACTCGCTTTCAGAAAGTAGTCAAGTTTACTGACAGCCTTGTGTGATCAGCTAGTGAAAAAGCGCTAGTGTAAAAATGGTGCTAAAAACACTCATTATTTTATTTATCCTAAAAGGATCGTTCCTTATCAGTCGCTTTTTAGATAGCGCCTGTCAAAATGTCTCTTTATTTTATTTTTGCTTGTGTTTAGGTTTATTCATTGAAGTTGGGGAAGTCTATGACATTAACTAATAAACCATTTGTCTTTTATCATTGTTCATTGGGATTAAAGAAAATTATTATCTTTATTGACATTGTCAACTTTATCATCTATTACTGTTTATGAAATAGTTATTGATGATAATTAATTAGGTATAAATGCAATTCTGAAAGCAATCGTATAATTATATATAAATGCACTAGAGCAAAAGAGAAGAATCTTGCTTCATATTCAGTTCAGATTCAGTTCTGTAAATTATCTAATATTTGGTACCATTCAGTTTCCATACAGTTTAACATGCTAATAGTTCTTCTCGTTCGAATTAGCTAAAATATAAATCACTCTCATATTTTACCTAATCAGTATGGTTATACAATTACACCTCATCCAAGCTAAAGCTTCTATTAAAGCAGAAATGTGAATATTTAATACAGAAAAATTCGTTATCAAAAATGTGAATCAGAACTTAGTATGTAAAGATTACACTCAATATTTCAAGGAAATGTTACAGTGCATGTGAATTATACTCTTAATAACCATCTAAGTTCAGATTAAATCGATAGCATAGCTTAATATAAAAACCTAATATTTATATAAACATATTACATTAAGACTGTCACGTTCTATCATTTGTCCTGGTTGACATTTCACAGTGTGCTTTGGTTCGCAAATTATTACATGATCTACTCTGTTTAAGATATTATAAAACCAATCATCGAGTGATCAATCATGGGTTGTTTAGATGAATTGTTGCGAGAAATAAAATATTCTAAGATTAAACCAACATCTTCTAATCAGGTGTGAATTTGTTCATCTAATCACTTACTCAGAATGCATTCTGTGATTGGTCTGAAATCAATCCGATAACAATTGTGCTATGCCATTATTTCATTTAGTTAAGGATCAGTGACATTAAAACACTTGTTGAGCTATGCTACGCTAAATGAAAAGGCTCTTGTCTTGGTAATGTCTTTCCCACCTATTTAGAATAATCGACAAGCAGAGAATCCTTAGATACTACATGCAAAATCCGGATGACGCCGTAAGTTATTAATCCCTCGATGCGGGGGACCCAACTTGAACCAATATATGGGGAACACGGAGGAATGCGATTGACTTGTAGTTTTCTAACTCCCATGATGCGCTCGATAACCCCAAATAGTTGATAGAATATGACCATATATTGGGGGTTATTTCTGTCTTTTGCACGTTGAGACATGCATCGCTTCAGCTACGCGCGAGAGTGACTCCCACTATTTTGCATAGTGGCTTGATGTCGTCTTGTTCTTTGGCTATAAAGATGTTAGCCGTTTAATAACATATACCATACGAATGTTACTGTGTTTAAGAAGT
>PGTU02011866.1:0-10958 GCA_002896215.2 Cicer echinospermum | reverse complement strand
AAAAAGCAAGAGAAAGATTTGTTTCCTGATGCAGCTAAATGTTAATATGTTTTCAAAACTCAAATGCATATGTTCTTTAACATAGGCGGGAGGGAGAAATTGTTTCTAACCTTTTTGACTTAACTGAAAAGGGGGGAGAAATATTATAACTTGACAGTTGCATTGTTGATGTTTTGTTTGCATGTTGTTATTGCTTTGATACTTTATGATATAAGTTTGCTCTGATAACGAAATAATAATTAATAATATAGTTTTATAATACACTTATGCTTGTTGTTTTGAAATGCTCAAGTGACAATTGTATGAATTGTCAATTATGCCAAAAAGGGGGAGATTGTTGGATTTTGATCCTTTGATTCCTAATTTTGACATAATTAATAATTCAACAATGTTCATACAATACATGATAAATCTAATATTTGAATTGAGCAAGATTTCAGGAACAACAATCAAATCCTACACACTTGGAACAGGTTGCTTGAAACACAAGAAATCAACAAAAGTTGATTTTTGACTAAAGCAAATCGATTGGGAAATCGATTTCATGACAAGGGTGTAAGGAAACACAACTGTTTGTGTTGGTATAATCGATTGGGCAATCGACTGACTAAATTAGAAATCGAAAATGCACAAGTCAGTAGCTTCCTAGTTTTGAGGGTAATCGATTGACAAATCGATTATACAATTCACAAAGTAAAACTGATTGAAATAAATCGATTGGCAAATCGATTGGACAAGTCACAGTGAAACCCCAGTTTTAAGGGTAATCGATTGGCAAATCGATTACTTAAAAATCACTTGCAAAATAACTTTTCCTGTGACATACAAATCGATTGGACAATCTATGTTGTAATATTTCAATCAAGTTAAATTTGGTCGAAATCGATTGGGAAATCGATTGAACCAAATCCAGGTAAGAACGTTTTCAGACAAATACATACAAATCGATTGGCACGTCGATTAGTATCAAAATAGCTGAGTCACTGACTTAAACACAATCGATTGGCAAATCGATTGACAGAACCTTTTGAAAACCCAGTGAACTCTGAGCATGTGACCAAATCGATTTTAAGTATTTGTTAATCGATTATGAAGACTTAACAAATCGATTACGAAATCGATTGATATGTGTTTCAGTTTGAACATAACATCTGCAATCGATTACGAAATCGATTCATATCAGTCTTAACATAATCACTGAGAAATGTTGTTTAAAGAATCGATTGGTAAATCGATTGGCTTATATAGTTTCAAGATTCAAGAAAAACAAGACACACGATAATCGATTGGCAAATCGATTAGACTGGTTTATCACTTTACGAAATCGATTGGTAAATCGATTGATGAATATGTTTTTCAGGAACTATATAAACTGTCTTCAATCATTCTTTCAAAAACAATAATATCAATCTGAAATATACTTTTTAATATTCTTGATATACAATAACACTTGGTTAATACACTGAGATTACTTTTTCAGATCGAAAAGAAAAAGAGAATTATCAACAATCAAAAAGATAGCTGGAAAAGTGATCTTGAAAGACAAGGGTTCTCATAAACAAATCTTTGAATATCCAGAATTGTGAGAAGCCACATTGACCAAGATTGAAGACTACTTGTTGTTCTTCCTTAATTCTGTTTGTAATAATTCTTTGAAACAAAAACGAAAGCGAGAAAATCCAGCTAGAAACTGGTGACTACTTTCTTGGGTGAGAGTGCTCAACAAGAAAGAGTTGTACTTTGATTCTGTGATATGTTGCTGAGTATCTACAAGGATTAGAGGGTGATCAATAGGAAAGAGATCATTAAGATAGATAGGTTTCGGGGAGGAAACTGGACAATCTGTAATTGATTCTTTCTATTGGAGAAGAAAATCTGAAATCCGTTTGGATTTGCAGGACTGGATGTAGGTTGTCAAGTTGACAACTGAACCAGTATAATTCTTGGTGCAATCTTTTCTAACCCTTAACTCCTTTGATTTACTATATTGCTATATCTGTATATGTGATTAAAACTAGATGCATGTTAAACATATTCTGTCATAAGTAATATTGTTTAATCTGTTAATTTGACTTGTATGCATCTTGATTAATCTCATATCAATCTAATAAAACTTGCTAATCTTGTATGCCACAATTTAATTTCCGCTGTGTGTATGAAATTGATTTAATTTCATAAAGAACTGATACATTCTGATATATTCCGATTATTACGAGGTCATACATACCAACAATTGGCCTCAGAGCCTAACTTTTCGAGAGGTAACACTCATAAAAGCACTATGGCCTCAAACGATTTTCTGGGAGAAGGCGCATCGTTAGCAAGACCTCCAGCTTTCAACGGAACAGCTTATATGTACTGGAAGCACAGGATGCTAATCTTCTTGGAAGCCAGTGGAATAGACATCCTTGACGCTGTTGAAAATGGTCTATATATTCCCAAGATTGCAGGAACGAATGACTCAATGATTCTCAAGCCTAGAGCCGACTGGTCAGATGATGACAAGAAAAAGGTAGGTTATAATGCTAAGGCTAAGAACATTATAACATCTGCTCTTTGTGCAGAAGAATTTTTTAGAGTGTCAAACTGCAAGTCAGCAAAAGAAATGTGGGACATTCTTCAAGAAACACATGAAGGAACCACAGACGTGAAGAGAGCTCGCGTAAACACACTGATGCACGAATATGAATTATTCAGCATGAAAAGGGACGAATCCATCAGTGATCTGCAAACCAGATTCACACACATTGTGAATAATCTTCATGCATTGGGAAAGCAAGTGGATAACGAACAGCAAATTGGAAAAAATAATGAGATGTCTAACCAGAGAATGGCAGCCAAAAATAACAGCCATAGCAGAATCTAAAGATCTAGCAAAGATGACGACTGCAACTTTGTTTGGAAAACTAAGAGAACATGAGATGGAATTACATCGACTGGACGAATCAGAGATGGAAAGCCGCAAAAAGAAAGGACTATCCCTGAAGGTTCAAGCCCAGCAATCGAAAACTGAATCAGGTAGCTGCTCAGATCAATCCAGTAGTGAATCTGAAGAGCCGGAAATCGGGTTGCTTGTCAAGAAATTCAAGAAGTTTCTGAAGAAGAAAGACAACAAATTCAGAAAACCATCTAGCTCCAAGACTACTGACAACAAGACCATTACATGCTATGAATGTGGTAAAACTGGTCACATAAAGTCAGAATGCTACAAATTGCAAAACAAGAATAGAGCTACAAAATCAAAAGGCAAGGAACCAGTCACCAAAACCAGAAAAGCTTATATTGCATGGAATGATAACGATGAATCCTCTGCATCTTCTGATGAAGAAGAAGTCAACTTGTGTCTCATGGCAGATACAGATTCAGAATCAGAAAATGAGGTTAGTTCACAATCTAATCCAACATATGATGAGCTACAAGAAGCTTTCAATGAACTGCATGATGACTATGTGAAATCCATAAAACAGTTGTTAAGCACAAAGAAAATGCTTGAACAAATGAATGTTGAACATAAAGAAATTGAAAATTTATGTGAACAACTGAAAAAGGATTCACAAGAAAAATTTGCAAAGTGCATTGAACTTGAAAATACTGTTGCATCATTAAAATCTGATTTATTAAATTTTGTAAATAGTAAAGATAAGCTGAATGTCATACTTAGCAATCAAAGACATGTTCATGAAAAATCTGGTTTAGGATATACACCCAATATGCATGTCAAAAGAAAAAAAATAAAAACAGATCTGGTATTGGTTATATGCAAACCAGAAATGTCAAACATGGTCAAAAATCTTCTATTGCTAAGAGTATGTATGACATCTTTACTAAACCAAATAAACATTCATCCTTTGATGGCAGATGTCATTTCTGTTGCAGAAAGGGACACTTTGTGTCTAATTGCAAATTTAAAAAATTAGCCAATCAAGGATGGAAGCTAGTTTGGATAGAAAAGAAATCTGTGTTTGACACTAACCAACCAGGACCCAATTTAAATTGGGGACCTAAAACAAAATTCTGATTTTGTATTGCAGGTGTGCTTGACGTCCACGAAACACTCATGGTATCTAGATAGCGGATGCTCAAAGCACATGACTGGTGACAAATCCAAATTCCTGTCCCTGACATTAAAGGAAGGAGGCTTTGTCAAATATGGTGATAACAACAGAGGAAAAATCATTGGAATTGGTGATGTAGGCGATGAATCAACTGCAGTAATAAAAAATGTGCTATATGTTGAAGGATTAAAGCACAACTTACTGAGTATAAGCCAGCTATGTGACAAAGGTTTTCAAGTAGTTTTTCATCACAATCTTGCATTATTGAGCATAAAGATGACAAACACATAAAGCTAATTGGGGACAGAATTAACAACATTTACATGTTGGATTTCAATTATGTACCTAGTGCTGTATGCTGCTTGTTATCCAACTCAGATGAAACATGGCTTTGGCATAAAAGAATTGCTCATATACACATAAATCATTTGAATAAACTTGTCAGGAAACAGTTAGTCTTAGGTCTACCAAATAGGAAGTTCTCTAAAGATAGACTGTGTGATGCATGTGAGAAAGTAAACTGGTTAAGACTCCATTTCCCTCTATAGACTTGGTTAGAACAAATAGAGTTTTACAACTAGTTCACATGGACCTTTTTGGACCTGCCCAAGTTAAGAGTTTAGGTGGAAACCTGTATGGATATGTGCTGGTTGACGATTATTCTAGATTCACATGGACTTACTTTTTAGCTCATAAAAGTGATACATTCTCTGTTTTCAAAAAGTTTGCTGCTTTAGTGCAAAATGAGAATGATCTGAAAATTGTTTCAATAAAAAGTGATCATGGAGGTGAATTCCAAAATGATCTTTTTCAAAATTATTGTGAATCAAATGGAATCAACCACATCTATTCAGCCCCTAGGACACCACAGCAGAATGGGGTAGTGGAGAGGAAAAATAGATCCCTAGAAGAGTTAGCTAGGACCATGCTTAAGGACTCCAACCTACCTAAGTACTTTTGGGCAGATGCAATTAGTACAGCCACCCATGTAGTGAATAGAGTTCTCATTAGGCCCCTGCTTAGGAAAACACCCTATGAGCTTTACAAGGGTAGAAAACCAAACCTGTCCTACTTTAGAATCTTTGGTTGTAAATGCTTTGTTTTTGAACAATGGCAAAGAACACCTAGGAAAGTTTGACCCTAAGGCAGATGAAGGTATCTTTCTAGGATATTCCCCAAACTAGTAAGGCCTATAGAATCTACAACAAAAGAACAAAAACCATAGAAGAGTCAGTTCATGTAAAGTTTGATGAATCTTTTACAGAAAACTTGAACAAAACTCCTTCTAAGGTTATTGACATTTTGGATGATGTTGTAGAATCTGAACCACTAGAACAACCTATAGCTGACCCTCCAACTAGTGCAGACCCTGTAGAACCTATAAAACCTGTGAGTTGCCTAAGGAATGGAAGTTCAACCGAAACCACCCTTTAGACAACATTATAGGCGATATCTCTAAAGGTGTTGCAACTAGGAGAAGCCTTAGTCAGTTTTGTAACTTTACAGCCTTTGTATCTCATATTGAACCTAAGAACATTAAGGAAGCCCTTTTAGATAGTGAGTGGATACTTGCTATTCAAGAGGAGTTAAACCAGTTTGAGAGAAACAAGGTGTGGAACTTGGTACCTAGGCCAGAGGGTAAGCATGTTATAGGAACTAGGTGGGTGTTCAGAAATAAGTTAGATGAGAATGGTGTGATAACTAGGAATAAAGCCAGATTAGTTGCAAAGGGTTATAGTCAAGAGGAGGGAATAGACTTTGATGAGACCTATGCCCCAGTAGCTAGACTAGAAGCCATAAGAATTTTATTGGCTTATGCATGTATCATGGACTTCAATCTATATCAAATGGATGTGAAGAGTGCCTTTCTCAATGGAGACCTCCAAGAGGAAGTTTTTGTGAGTCAAACACCAGGTTTTGAAAATCCAGATTTTCCTAACCATGTGTATAAACTCTCAAAGGCCCTCTATGGGTTGAAACAAGCTCCAAGAGCTTGGTATGAGAAACTCAGCACTTTCCTCATTCAACAAAATTTTTCAAGAGGAAATGTTGATAAGACACTCTTTACAAAAACTACTGAAAATGACATCTTGCTGGTCCAAATTTATGTTGATGACATAATATTTGGATCAACAAATGATAAACTTTGCAAAGAATTTGAAAATTTAATGAAAGGTAAATTTGAAATGTCAATGATGGGTGAACTGTCATATTTCTTGGGATTTCAAATTAACCAAAGCAAGCAAGGCATTTTCATTAGTCAATCCAAATATTGTTCTGATTTAATAAATAAATTTAACTTTGATAAACTTAAGTCCATTGATACACCCATGAGTCAAGGAAATTTCTTAGACCGAGATGAGAAGGGTAAGCCTGTAGATGTCACTAGATTTCGTGGTATGATTGGATCTCTGCTCTACCTTACAGCAAGCCGACCAGATATTATGTTCAGTGTTTGTATGTGTGCAAAGGTATCAATCGAATCCGAAGGAATCTCACCTCAGTGCAGTAAAGAGAATTTTCAGATACTTGGTAGGTACTAAAAGTCTTGGTTTGTGGTATCCAAAAGGTTCAACTTGTACTTTGGTTGGTTATTCAGACTCAGACTTTGCTGGTTGTAAACTTGACAGGAAGAGTACTTCAGGAACATGTCATCTGCTTGGTAATTCTCTAGTGTCTTGGTTCAGTAAAAAGCAAACAAGTATTGCATTGTCTACTGCAGAAGCTGAATACATAGCAGCTGGGAGCTGTTGTTCTCAAATTTTTGTGGATGAAACAGCATTTTAATGGACTTCGGTGTCGATTTGGGAACAGTGCCGATAATGTGTGATAACACAAGTGCTATTAGCATAACCAAGAACCCAGTAATGCATTCAAGGACAAAACACATTGAGGTAAGGCATCACTTCATAAGAGACCACTTTCAGAATGGAGTTATCAAACTTGAGTATGTGAACACTACATAACAATTAGCTGATATCTTCACAAAAGCATTGCCAAAAGAAAGTTTTTTGAACATAAGGATGAAACTAGGGATCATTGATCCTAGTGAAGTATGAGTTTTTTGTTGATTCTGGTACCTTTTCAGTAATGTTTTCCAGTTAAATCGATTTGGAAATCGATTACCAGCATGGTAAATGGTTTATAAAATCGATTTGGGAATCGATTACTTTAGCCCAGGATTCAAAATTTCAGAAATTTTTTTTAACCTTCACGAGCATCGATTTGGAAATCGATTAGTTAAGTGTTCAACCTTAAGACAATCGATTTGGGAATCGATTAAGTAAAATTGGAATTCGATTTGAACATCGATTTGAAATATGACCGTTACACCAAAATTACTAGCCGTTGGACTTCATCATTACTGAATCGATTGAGGATTCCCAGCAACGGTAACCTAATCGATTGGGAAATCGATTTACTAGGTCAAGAGTATAAAAGGAACAGTTCTAAATCGATTTCTGCACTCTATTTTTCCAGATTTTCTCTGCTTTTCTCTTGTGTTCTTCTTTCTTTTGTCTCTGCATTTGTTTGAATCTGCATTCTACACTCTACCTACTTCGAATCTACACAAAATTGTTGATAAGGCCGTGTAAAACAGACTCAAGCACGCACTCCATCTCCATCATCTTCTTCCACCAGTGAAACACCATCACCACCCCAACTTTGACAAAAAGAGTACCCATCCCAACTCACAAAATACTTGCAAAAGATAAAGGAAAAGCTCCTGCCCCAATCCAGGACAAGCCGAAGAACGGAAGGAACCCCCTACTGAAAAGCTCATGGCTGATGCCATGAAAGAGATTACTCAGAAAAGGAAGAAGAAGCCTAATTCTTCTCCACCTCCTAAGAAGAAAGTCTCTGCACCTAAGGAAAAGGAGGTACAACCATCTCTGTCTACAGACTTCGCAAAAAGGAAAATTCATGAAGCTAGAACCATGGATTTTGAGTATTTTGATGTTGTGGAATTCACTTTTCAGAACCACCTCAGGTTTCATGGATTGGAAAGTTTTTCTGTCTTCTACACTTGACAGCTATCCAAGGCTGATCAGGGAGTTTTATTCTACATTTAAGATGACTGAAGAAGGTTTTACTGCTTCAGTTAAGGGAAAAAGGATTACAATGACTTTTGATGATTTCTCAACTTTATCTGGATTGCCTTTCTACGGCAAATCTATTGATGGCAGCACAGAAGCCGACACTGCCGATGAAGGTTGGGAAGAAACACTTGATAGACATACCGCAGTTAAAGACCTGATGGTCGATGGGTTTGTTGAATCGATTTCACTGCCCATTGGTTAGATGAAGGTTCAACAGAGGATGTTGATGTATGCTTTGACGCGGATGCTGGTTCCACGATCGGGAAATCATGCAGTGGTCCAGAAGTTGGACATCATACTGCTGTGGGGCTTATCCAAAGAGTTAAGGATGAGCTGGTGTTGGATTGTGCTAAGGCACATGTTGGAAGCATCTCAAAGCAAGCTGATGCTGCCTTATCCACAGTTGATCACTAAAATTCTCAAACACTTCAAGGTCTCATTTGGAAATGAGGAATCTGCTAAAACGACATTGGTGTTTGGTGAATCGATTGTGAATCAGATGCAGTTGAAACGGTTACATGGCAAATGGATAAGACCTCAAGCAGCTGCTGACCCTGTCCAGCCCCAACTTCAACCTCAGCCTCAGCCTCAACCAGTAACTGAATCTGCTACTCCTGATTTTGTGAACAGAATATTGGAATTCATTGAAGCTCAGATGGCACACAATGCCAAGTGTTGGAATCTCATACCAGATTGGAAGCAGTTTAAGGACTATGCAAGCCTCCTTGAACTCGGTTGTTCAAGATGTGGATGCGATTCAAACACACCTCGGCACAAACTGTCATTTGAAGACGTCGCGGATATTGGTCGACAAGCTGCAGATGAACCTAACCCAAACCCCTAGTTAACCTGAGACTCACGGTGAGGAGACACCTGCTGAGGTTAATACAGCGGTCTCAACCTCTCCTTAGATGATAGTGAGGACCAGCCTACACTAGGTGATTAGACCCTTAGGTTTCATACTGTTTTGCTCTGACCTGTTATAATTCTGTGATGTATGATGAATTTTTTTATAAATGTTATATCTTTTTGGCTTAATCATCTAAGTTGCTCATTAATTGCATTGATTGATTTTGCTTTATACATGTAAACTTCATTGTTTCTGATGCACTATGTTATAATGTTTCAAACTCAATGCATATGTTTTTAACATAGGGGGAAAATTGTTCTACCTTTTTGACTTAACTGACACAAGGGGGAGAAATATTATAATTGACAGTGCATGTTGATGTTTTGTTTGCATGTGTTATTGCTTTGATACTTTATGATATAAGTTTGCTCTGATACGAAATAAATATTAATAATATAGTTATAATAACAACTTATGGCTTGTTTGTTTTGAAAATGCTCAGTTACAATTGTATGAATTGTCAATTATGCCAAAAAGGGGGAGATTCGTTGGATTTTGATCTTTGATTTCCTAATTTTGACATAATTAATAATTCAACAATGTTCATACAATACATGATAGATCTAATATTTGAATTGAGCAAGATTTCAGGAACAACAATCAAATCCTACACACTTGGAACAGGTTGCTTGAAACACAAGAAATCAACAAAAGTTGACTTTTGACTAAAGCAAATCGATTGGAAAATCGATTGCATGACAAGGGTGTAAGGAAACACAACTGTTTGTGTTGGTATAATCGATTGGGCAATCGACTGACTAAATTAGAAATTGAAAATGCACAAGTCAGTAGCATCCCAGTTTTGAGGGTAATCGATTGACAAATCGATTATACAATTCACAAAGTAAAACTGATTGAAATAAATCGATTGGCAAATCGATTGGACAAGTCACAGTGATACTCCAGTTTTAAGGGTAATCGATTGGCAAATCGATTACGTAAAAATCATTTGCAAAATAACTTTTCCTGTGACATACAAATCGATTGGACAATCTATACTTGATGTTTGTTAATTGGTGTGGTTGTTGTGAATTATGGTTTGAATGTGAGAGTATGTTTGAGTTTGTTTCCGTGGAATTTGAAAACCATTAGAGTTAAACGAGTATTAAAAATGGGGAATCTTTTAATACCTCGGTTTACTTAATGTGCATTTGAGGAAAATGTTTAAGTTAACTGGGCGTTGAGAATGGGGAATCTCTTAATGTCTCGGTTACTTAACTATCGTTTTTGAAAATCGTTTCGGTAAATGAGTATTAAGAATGGGGAATCTCTTAATGACTCGTTTACTGAATGTTTTGTGTGAAAATCGTTTAAGTCAAAAGTATATTAAGAATGGGGAATCTCTTAATATGTCTGTTTGCTTAACGTTTTGTTTTGAAAATCATTAAGATAAATCGGTATTAAGAACGGGGAATCTCTTAATGACTTATTTATTTAATGTTGTTTTGAAAGTCGTTTAAGTTAAATGGGTATTAAAAATGGGGAATCTTTTAATAGCTGCATTTGCTTAGCGATCGTTGTGGATGGAGTCTGTGTATGCTCATGCATTTCATTCTGGTAAATTGTGTTGACCCGTGATAGGTGACACCTTGGTAAACTGTACTGACCCGTGATAGGTGGTACGTTTACGATTTACGTTTTTGGTGAATTGTGCTGACCCGTGATAGGTGGCACCTAGGTAAACAGTACTGGTCTGTGATAGGCGGTATGTTTACGATTTCCGCTTTTTCTTTTAGTAAATCGTGTTGACCCGTGATAGATGACACCTCGGTAAACTGTACTGACCCGTGATAGGTGGTACGTTTATGATTTACGCATTTTAGTAAATCGTGCTGACCCGTGATAGGTGGCACCTCGGTAATTGGTACTTTGGCCTGTGATAGGCGGTACAAA
>PGTU02011864.1:0-35777 GCA_002896215.2 Cicer echinospermum | reverse complement strand
AATTGGACTAGAATAAGCCTAGGGATGACGAAAATGACCTAAATATTAATCCAATGAAAAAATGAAACTTATTGGCTGCACCAAAAGATTGTTTAAAACCTAAATGGACTAGAATAAGCTGAGGGAGGACGAAAATGACCTAAATGTTAATCCAATGACACAAATGAACTTATTGGATGCACAAGATTGGTTAAAAACCCAAATTGGAAAAAGAAAAGCCTAGGGAGAAGAAATAGGTTTTTTTTTAACCAATTCTTGTGCATCGAATAAGTTCATTCGTGTCATTGGATTAACATTTAGGTCATTTTCGTCATCCCTAGGCTTATTCTTGTATAATTAGTGTTTTTAAACAATCTTGTGCATCCAATACGTTCATTTGTGTCATTGGATTATCATTTAGGTCATTTTCGTCATCCCTAGGCTTATTCTTGTCCAATTAGGTTTATAACCAATCTTGTGCATCCAATAGGTGTGTTTGTGTCATTGGATTAACATTTAGGTCATTTTCGTCCTCCCTAGGCTTATTTTAGTCCAATTAGGGTTTCTAACCTATCTTGTGCATCCAATAAGTTCATTTGATTCATCTTGCTTAGCCTTATTCTTGTCCAATTAGGATTTTTAAACAATCTTGTGCATCCAATAAGTTCATTTGTCATTGGATTAACAATTAGGTCATTTTCATCCTCCCTAGACTTATTCTAGTCCAATTAAGGTTTTTAACAGAACTTTTGCATCCAATAGGTGTGTGTTTGTGTCATTGGATTATCATTTAGGTCATTTTCGTCATCCTAGCCTCATTCTTGTCCAATTAGAATTTTTTAAACAATCTTGTGCATCCAATATGTTCACTGGTGTCGTTCGATTTACATTTAGGTTCGTTTTCATCCTCCCTTGGGCTTATTCTAGCGCCCAATTAGGGTTTTTAACCAATCTTGTGCATCAAATAAGTTAGTTTGTGTCATTGGATTAACATTTAGGTCATTTTCGTCCTCTCGAGGCTTATTCTAGTCAAATTAGGGTTTTTAACCGATCATGTGCATCCAATAAGTTCATTTGTGTCATTGGATTATCATTTAGGTCATTTTCGTCTCCAGTAGGCTTATTCTTGTCCAACTAGTCTTTTTAACCAATGTTGTGCATCCACAAAGTTCATTTGTATTATTGGATTAACATTTAGGTCATTTTAGTCGTCTCGAGGCTTATTCTAGTCTAACTAGGGTTTTTAGACATTCTTGTGCATCCAATAAGTTCATTTGTGTCATTGGATTAACATTTAGGTCATTTTCGTCCTCCCTAGGCTTATTCTTGTATAATTAGGGTTTTTAAACAATCTTGTGCATCCAATAAGTTCATTTGTGTCATTGGATTATCATTTAGGTCATTTTGGTCATCCCTAGGCTTATTCTAGTCCATTTAGGGTTTTTAACCAATCTTGTGCATCCAATAAGTTCATTTGTGTCATTGGATTAACACATTAGGTCATTTTTGGTCCTCTCGAGGATTATTCTAGTCCAATTAGGGTTTTTAAACCAATCTTGTGCATCTTATAGGTTCATTTGTATCAATGGATTAACAATTTAGGTCATTTTCGTCCTCCCAAGACCTTATTCTAGTCCAATTTGTGTTTTTAACCAATCTTGTGCATCCAATATGTGTGTTTTGTGTCATTGGATTAACATTTAGGTCATTTTCGTCCTCAGTAGGATTATTCTTGTCCAATTAGGGATTTTAAAAAATATTGTGCATTCAATAAGTTCATTTATGTCATTGGATTAATCATTTAGGTCATTTTCGTCATCGCTAGGCTTATTCTTGTCCATTTGGGTTTTTAAACAATCTTGTGCATCCAATAAGTTCATTTGTGTCAATTGGATTAACATTTAGGTCATTTTCATCCTCCCTTCGCTTATTCTAGTCCAATTAGGGTTTTTAACCAATCTTGTGCATCCAATAAGTTCGTTTGTGTCATTGGATTAAGATTTAGGTCATTTTCGTCCTCTCGACGCTTATTCTAGTCCACTTAGGGCTTTTAACCAATCTTGTGCATCTTATAGGTGTATTTGTGTCATTGGATTAACATTTAGGTCATTTTCGTCCTCCCTAGGCTTATTCTTGTTCCAATTAGGGTTTTTAACCAATCTTGTGCATCCAATAAGTTCATTTGTGTCATTGGATTAACATTTAGGTCATTTTCGTCCTCCCTAAGCTTATTCTAGTCCATTAGGGTTTTAACCAATCTTGTACTTCCAATAAGTTCATTTGTGTCATTAGATTAACAATTAGGTCATTTTCGTCCTCCGTAGGCTTATTTCAGTTTAATTAGGGTTTTTAAAACAATCTTGTGCATCCAATAAGTGTGTTTGTGTCATTGGATTAACATTTAGGTCATTTTCGTCCTCCCTAGGCTTATTCTAGTCCAATTAGGGTTTTTAACCAATCATGTGCATCTTATAGGTTATTTGTGTCATTGGATTAACATTTAGGTCATTTTCGTCCCTCCTAGGCTTATTCTTGTCCAATTAGGGGTTTTAACCAATCTTGTGCATCCAATAAGTTCATTTGTGTCATTGGATTAACATTTAGGTCATTTTCGTCCTCCCTAGGCTTATTCTAGTCCAATTAGGGTTTTTAAACAATCTTGTGCATCCAATTAGTTCGTTTGTGTCATTGGATTAACATTTAAGTCATTTTCGTCCTCCCTAGGCTTATTCTTGTCCAATTAGGGTTTTTAACCAATCTTGTGCATCCAATAAGTTCATTTGTGTCATTGGATTAACATTTAGGTCATTTTCGTCCTCCCTAGGCTTATTCTTGTATAATTAGTGTTTTTAAACAATCTTGTGCATCCAATAATGTTCATTTGTGTCATTGATTAACATTTAGGTCATTTTCGTCCTCCCTAGGCTTATTCTTGTCCAATTAGGGTTTTTAACCAATCTTGTGCATCCAATAAGTTCATTTGTGTCATTGGATGAACATTTAGGTCATTTTCGTCCTCCCTAGGCTTATTCTGTCCAATTAGGGTTTTTAACCAATCTTGTGCATCCAATAAGTTCATTTGTGTCATTGGATGAACATTTAGGTCATTTTCGTCCTCTCCTAGGCTTATTCTTGTCCAATTAGGGTTTTTAACCAATCTTGTGCATCCAATAAGTTCATTTGTGTCATTGGATTAACATTTAGGTCATTTTCGTCCTCCCTAGGCTTATTCTTGTCCAATTAGGTTTTTTAACCAATCTTGTGCATCCAATAAGTTCATTTGTGTCATTAGATTAACATTTAGGTCATTTTCGTCCTCCCTAGGCTTATTCTTGTCCAATTAGGGTTTTTAACCAATCTTGTGCATCCAATAAGTTCATTTGTGTCATTGGATTAACATTTAGGTCATTTTCGTCCTCCCTAGGCTTATTCTTGTCCAATTAGGGTTTTTAACCAATCTTGTGCATCCAATAAGTTTCATTTGTGTCATTGGATTAACATTTAGGTCATTTTCGTCCTCCCTAGGCTTATTCTTGTCCAATTAGGGTTTTTTAACCAATCTTGTGCATCCAATAAGTTCATTTGTGTCATTGGATTAACATTTAGGTCATTTTCGTCCTCCCTAGGCTTATTCTTGTCCAATTAGGGTTTTTAAACCAATCTTGTGCATCCAATAAGTTCATTTGTGTCATTGGATTAACATTTAGGTCATTTTCGTCCTCCCTAGGCTTATTCTTGTCCAATTAGGGTTTTTAACCAATCTTGTGCATCCAATAAGTCATTTGTGTCATTGGATGAACATTTAGGTCATTTTCGTCCTCCCTAGGCTTATTCTTGTCCAATTAGGGTTTTTAACCAATCTTGTGCATCCAATAAGTTCATTTGTGTCATTGGATGAACATTTAGGTCATTTTCGTCCTCCCTAGGCTTATTCTTGTCCAATTAGTGTTTTTTAACCAATCTTGTGCATCCAATAAGTTCATTTGTGTCATTGGATGAACATTTAGGTCATTTTCGTCCTCCCTAGGCTTATTCTTGTCCAATTAGGGTTTTTAACCAATCTTGTGCATCCAATAAGTTCATTTGTGTCATTGGATTAACATTTAGGTCATTTTCGTCCTCCCTAGGCTTATTCTTGTCCAATTAGGGTTTTTTAACCAATCTTGTGCATCCAATAAGTTCATTTGTGTCATTGGATTAACATTTAGGTCATTTTCGTCCTCCCTAGGCTTTATTCTTGTCCAATAGGGGTTTTTTAACCAATCTTGTGCATCCAATAAGTTCATTTGTGTCATTGGATGAACATTTAGGTCATTTTCGTCCTCCCTAGGCTTATTCTTGTCCAATTAGGGTTTTTAAACCAATCTTGTGCATCCAATAAGTTCATTTGTGTCATTGGATTAACATTTAGGTCATTTTCGTCCTCCCTAGGCTTATTCTTGTCCAATTAGGGTTTTTAACCAATCTTGTGCATCCAATAAGTTCATTTGTGTCATTGGATTAACATTTAGGTCATTTTCGTCCTCCCTAGGCTTATTCTTGTCCAATTAGGGTTTTTTAACCAATCTTGTGCATCCAATAAGTTCATTTGTGTCATTGGATGAACATTTAGGTCATTTTCGTCCTCCCTAGGCTTATTCTTGTCCAATTAGGGTTTTTAACCAATCTTGTGCATCCAATAAGTTCATTTGTGTCATTGGATTAACATTTAGGTCATTCTTTTAATTTTCGTCCATCTTAAGCTTAGGCTTATTCTTGTCCAACTAGGGTTTTTAAGGTTTTTAAACAATCTTGTGCATCCAATAAGTTCATTTGTGTCATTGGATTAACATTTAGGTCATTTTCGTCCTCCCTAGGCTTATTCTTGTCCAATTAGGGTTTTTAACCAATCTTGTGCATCCAATAAGTTCATTTGTGTCATTGGATGAACATTTAGGTCATTTTCGTCCTCCCTAGGCTTATTCTTGTCCAATTAGGGTTTTTAACCAATCTTGTGCATCCAATAAGTTCATTTGTGTCATTGATTAACATTTAGGTCATTTTCGTCCTCCCTAGGCTTATTCTGTCCAATTAGGGTTTTTAAACCAATCTTGTGCATCCAATAAGTTCATTTGTTCATTGGATTAACATTTAGGTCATTTTCGTCCTCCCTAGGCTTATTCTTGTCCAATTAGGTTTTTTTAACCAATCTTGTGCATCCAATAAGTTCATTTGTGTCATTGGATTAACATTTAGGTCATTTTCGTCCTCTCTAGGCTTATTCTTGTCCAATTAGGCTTTTTTAACCAATCTTGTGCATCCAATAAGTTCATTTGTGTCATTGGATTAACATTTAGGTCAATTTCGTCCTCCCTAGGCTTATTCTTGTCCAATTAGGGTTTTTAACCAATCTTGTGCATCCAATAGGTCATTTGTGTCATTGGATTAACATTTAGGTCATTTTCGTCCTCCCTAGGCTTTATTCTTGTCCAATTAGGGTTTTTTAACCAATCTTGTGCATGCAATAGGTGTCATTTGTGTCATTGGATGAACATTTAGGTCATTTTCGTCCTCCCTAGGCTTATTCTTGTCCAATTAGGGTTTTTAACCAATCTTGTGCATCCAATAAGTTCATTTGTGTGTCATTGGATTAACATTTAGAATCATTTCGTCCTCCCTAGGCTTATTCTTGTCTTGTCGCAATTAGGTTTTTTAACCAATCTTGTGCATCCAATAAGTTCATTTGTGTCATTGGATTAACATTTAGGTCATTTTCGTCCTCCCTAGGCTTATTCTGGTCCAATTAGGGTTTTTAACCAATCTTGTGCATCCAATAAGTACATTTGTGTCATTGGATTAACATTTAGGTCATTTTTTCCTCCCTCGAGCTTATTCTAGTCCAATTAGGGTTTTTAACCCAATCTTGTGCATCCAATAAGTGTATTTGTGTCATTGGATTAACATTTAGGTCATTTTCGTCCTCCCTAGGCTTATTCTTGTCCAATTAGGGTTTTTAACCAATCTTGTGCATCCAATAAGTTCATTTGTGTCATTGGATTAACATTTAGGTCATTTTTCGTCCTCCCTAGGCTTATTCTAGTCCAATTAGGGGTTTTTTAACCAATCTTGTGCATCCAATAAGTTCATTTGTGTCATTGGATGAACATTTAGGTCATTTTCGTCCTCCCTAGGCTTATTCTAGTCCAATTAGGGTTTTTAAACCAATCTTGTGCATCCAATAAGTTCGTTTGTGTCATTGGATTAACATTTAGGTCATTTTCGTCCTCCTTGGCTTATTCTTGTCCAATTAGGGTTTTTAACCAATCTTGTGCATCCAATAAGTTCATTTGTGTCATTGGATTAACATTTAGGTCATTTTCGTCCTCGTTAGGCTTATTCTAGTCCAATTAGGTTTTTAACCAATCTTGTGCATCCAACAAGTGTGTTTGTGTCATTGGATTAACATTTAGGTCATTTTCGTCCTCCCTAGGCTTATTCTAGTCCAATTAGGGTTTTTAACCAATCTTGTGCATCCAATAGGTGTGTTTGTGTCATTGGATTAACATTTAGGTCATTTTCATCTCCCTAGGCTTATTCTTGTCCAATTAGGGTTTTTAACCAATCTTGTGCATCCAAATAGGTTCATTTGTGTCATTGGATTAACATTTAGGTCATTTTCGTCCTCCCTATGCTTATTCTAGTCCAAATTAGGGTTTTTAACCAATCTTGTGCATCCAATAAGTTCATTTGTGTCATTGGATTAACATTTAGGTCATTTTCGTCCTCCCTAGGCTTATTCTTGTATCAATTAGGGTTTTTAACCAATCTTGTGCATCCAAAAAGTGTCATTTGTGTCATTGGATTAACATTTAGGTCATTTTCGTCCTCCCTAGGCTTATTCTTGTCCAATTTAGGGTTTTTTAACCAATCTTGTGCATCCAATAAGTTCATTTGTGTCATTGGATTAACATTTAGGTCATTTTCGTCCTCCCTAGGCTTATTCTTGTCCAATTAGGGTTTTTAACCAATCTTGTGCATCCAATAAGGTCATTTGTGTCATTGGATTAACATTTAGGTCATTTTCGTCCTCCCTAGGCTTATTAATCATGTCCAATTAGGGTTTTTAACCAATCTTGTGCATCCAATAAGTTCATTTGTGTCATTGGATTAACATTTTAGGTCATTTTCGTCCTCCTAGGCTTATTCTTGTGTCCAATTAGGGTTTTTAACCAATCTTGTGCATCCAATAAGTTCATTTGTGTCATTGGATTAACATTTAGGTCATTTTCGTCCTCTCCTAGGCTTATTCTAGTCTAATTAGGGTTTTTTAACCTATCTTGTGCATCTTATAGGTGTATTTGTGTCATTGGATGAACATTTAGGTCATTTTCGTTCTCCCTAGGCTTATTCTTGTCCAATTAGGGTTTTTAACCAATCTTGTGCATCCCAATAAGTTCATTTGTGTCATTGGATTAACATTTAGGTCATTTTCGTCCTCCATATGCTTATTTTAGTCCAATTAGGGTTTTTAACCTATCTTGTGCATCCAATAAGTTCATTTGTGTCATTGTATTAACATTTGAATCATTTTCATCTTGCTTAGGCTTATTCTAGTCCAATTAGGGTTTTTAAACAATCTTGTGCATCCAATAAGTTCGTTTGTGTCAATGGATTAACATTTAGGTCATTTTCGTCCTCTCTAGGCTTATTCTTGTCCAATTAGGGTTTTTAACCAATCTTGTTCATCCAATAAGTTCATTTGTGTCATTGGATTAACATTTAGGTCATTATTCGTCCTCCCTATGCTTATTCTAGTCCAATTAGTGTTTTTAAACAATCTTGTGCATCAATAAGTTCATTTGTGTCATTGGATTAACATTTAGGTCATTTTCGTCCTCCCTAGGCTTATTCTAGTCCATTAGGGTTTTTAAACAATCTTGTGCATCCAATAAGTTCATTTGTTTCATTGGATTAACATTTAGGTCATTTTTGTCATCCCTAGGCTTATTCTTGTCCAATTAGGGTTTTTAAACAATCTTGTGCATTCAATAGGTTCATTTGTGTCATTGGATTAACAACTAGGTCATTTTCATCCCCCTCTAGGCTTTTTCTTGTCCAACTAGGCTTTTTATCCAATCTTGTGCATTCAATAGGTTCGTTTGTGTCATTGGATTAACATTTTAGGTCATTTTCGTCCTCGCTAGGCTTATTCTTGTCCAATTAGGGTTTTTAAACAATCTTGTGCATCCAATAAGTTCATTTTTGTTTCATTGGATCGAACATTTAGGTCATTTTTGTCATCCCTAGGCTTATTCTTGTCACTACAACATTTTTGCCCTACTGCAACGCACAAAAACGTTGCTTAACGTAAAAAAAATCGTTGCCGTAATCTACGAGAACGGTTTTCTGACCGTGGGGGAACCAAGGCATTGCCTTAGCCTAACGCAACGGTTTTTTGTGAAACAAGCAACACTTTTTAAAACCGTACTGGTAGCTACCTCTAACAGAACGGTTTTTCAAATTGACAACAACAACGGTTTTTATGATGTTGCCAAATTAAAACCATTCTTGTAGGTTCCTTTTTCATTAAGTTTACGGCAATGCTTTAAAACCGTTGCAAAAAGTAAATTTTTTTTAAAAAAAAATTCTTAAATTATTGTATTTTAAGAAAATAAATTAGTAAAATATTATTATTTTGAAATTCTATATAAATTTAAAAATATAACAATTGTTAATACTAAATTATTGTAATGTATTGTAATAAAATTCATAATGTAACAATTGCAATAGTATAAATTCATAAAGTTCATTGTCATATAGATGAAGCGTTGTAACTCTTGATCATTCATACAATGTATTTGCAGTGATTCAATTTCTCTAATTTAGATTCTAGAGATAAGGAGACAATCAATATAACAAAAATAAAATTCCTTATCTATCAAAACAAAGACACAAAGAAAACTTAAGTATCAACGTCTATTTCTTCATCTTGTGCTTCCAAATGTTGAAATTCATCATTGGTATCACAATCATTCAACTACAAAATAAAAATAATATATTCAATAAGTAAAAATCATGAGTAAATAAAAAAATGTTAAAGTCTATAATAGTAATATAGTTCTAACAATACTATATATATAATAGTATATATAATGAAAAAAATGACGCCGGAGATGCTGGTAGTCAAAATTGTCTGTAAATAAACTAAGGACTTCTGGCGAGCAGATGTCAATGTAACAATCCTGCAGAAAAATTATTAATGTTTTTAATCAGACGAGAGATATGACCAAACTGAGTAGCATTAATAGAAAAGCAACAATAACTAGTTCTGTAACCAACTAACAATAAATTTAGGTTAATAACACATCATTAATTGAGAATCAATAGATCATTTCATTTCTAATCACGAGGTAAACATCAAAGGAATCATTAACTGATCCAGAACTAAAGGGTAAGTTTTTGTCATGGTCATGAACACGTGCATTTTGTCCAGAAATAAGTTTTATAGTTCTTTTAAGATTATGAAGCAGCAACCCAATTCTTCTCTAGCATGAAGTTAACCTGAAAGCAAAGCAGAAAGATCTGAAAAAACGGGTTCAACCTGCTTGTCATGGTGCAGAGAGAGGGAAGGATTATCAGCAAGCAATGAATTTTCAAGATGTAGAGTGCCTTTAGAATAGTCTGCCTTATCCTCATAATACAAAAGTTGCTTGGTATTAGGATCAATAGCCATGAAAATTTCATCAGTACCAAGTCGAGACTGATGAATAGCTGGATTAGTTTTTGACCGTTTGATAACCATGGTCATTACAGCATTACTATCTTCTTCCTTTCTTTATGTTCCAAAAGTGCCTGAGTAAGTGACATGTTGCTTACAGTATCTCCGCTGATAAGGACAAAGTCTCCTTGTATCTTCAAAATAACAAATTATCCACTACGCGAAAAAACGCATATTACAGCGCTTTTTTTAAGCCATTTACAGCGCTTTTTCAAAAAAATAAGCGCTGTGGAAACGAGCGCTGTAAATGATACAACAGCGCTTTAAAAAGCGCTATAAAACATGTAAATACAACGCGCGCTTGTTATGCACATTTTACAGCGCTTCTTCACAAAAAGCGCTGTAATATGCACCCCATTATATGAGTTATGGGTGTGCATTTTACAGCGCTTTCTCAGAAAAGCGCTCTAAAATGCACACCCATAACTCATATATGGTGGGCATTTTGCAGCGCTTTCTCAAAAAAAGCGCTGTAAAATGCCCACCCATAATTTCATATATGGGTGTGCATATTACAGCGCTTTCTCAAAAAAGCACTGTAAAATGCCCACCCATAATTTCATATTATGGGTCTGCATTTTACAGCGCTTTTCTTGTACATTTACAGCGCTTTCTCACGAAAGCGCTGTAAAAGGTGCACCATTAAAGCGCTTTAAGAACAACATTTTACAGCGCTTTTTAAAAAAAACGCTGTAAATGTGTGTGTGTGTTTTTTTTTTTTAACGCTGTAAATTAATTATTGAAATGAAAAGCGCTTTTTAGCTTTTTATGGCATTTTTTTTAAAAAGCGCTGTCTTTTTATCTTTGTATCCAAAAATTATTTTGATCCAAAATCACTTCACAATCAGTAGAATAGAACATATTATAGACAATCAGTAGAACATAACATATTATAGACAATCAGTTCACACAATCAGTAGACAGAAATCAGAACTCTGTAACTTTATTAACATATATGTAACTCTGTAATTTAGAACCTAAGTAACTACATTCAGATACATATATACAACCTAATTTACAACCTAATTACCTACATTCAGATACGTATATATATATAACTCTAATTTACAACCTAAAACTACATTCAGATCCATTATATAATAACTAACAGATCCATTATATGCATATAATAACTATGATCATTTACAACAATAATAACTATAATACATTATATGCATATATTGTGTCTATGATCATTTACATATAATAACTAACAGAATATATTATATGCACTAGCACCATATAATATTCAGATCCCTTGCCCCAGCAGCACGCTATTTCCCAGAAAATCAAATAATTTTCATGTCAAGCACGTACTGACACATTCTTCCTTTAATTCCATCAGATCTTCCTCAGAATATGATGGACTGGAATTGGCAAAGTACTGCAATATAAAAAATTGAACATATTATATTAAGTTAGTATAAAATATATAGATAATTTATATATGAAAATCATATAATGCAAATACCGTACCGTTTCTGGATAATAGTTTTATTCTTCTCAACAATCTCCTTCATGAATCTCAATATGTAGTACCCACAGTCGATGTATATTGTTTGACGAGGGCACTTTATTGAGATCCATGTAATTTATTAGACTTCTGCTTCGACACTTTAGCACCTCTTTGAGCTCGATAAACTTTTAAGGCACTATCGAATGAATAAATGTGATTATTAGAGCTTTATATATATATATATATATATATATATATAAATATATATATGTAAGAAATAAATGAATATTACTTACGTGTCGAGCATAGTCTTTATCGGGTGTGATTGGTGTAATCGCCGTGCACGGGATCCAAAAGTATATCACTTCAGAGACCGCATTGATTGCAAATAGCACCCAATGTGCCCTACAACAACAAAAAATTGGTTAAGCAATTTTGTTATAGACAACTAATAAATTAAATTCTCATCAATTAAAAAAGATAAAATTACGTACCCTGAATTATATGGTGCCAAGAACAATTTATCACTTTCTTTATTTCCTAAAAACATATCTACAATGTAGTTTTTTACATTCTCTGATCGAGTTTCCACATCGACATCTTATGTGGAGACAAGAATGAGTATTTATTTGACAGTTTCCTCGTGCACACGACCTTCTCGTACAAAAACCTTCAATGAAAATTTTAAACTAGATTAATTACCAATACATTTAATTAATTACAAATAAATGCAATTAAAAGTATTTTTTACCTTATGTACAAGCTGATTACAGTAGCACTCAACTCCTTATGTTCGAGAAGTTCGTACATGTGCTCCTTTTCGAGGTATTCAATATACTCATCTCCAAAGATGTCTTTATTCATTTGTACGATGGGCGAATCGTTGCTGCTGCCCATGTTCCTTTTATTTGGATGTCAAGACACGCCCCGTATTTACCAAGGCGTGGCTGACTTTTATTAGGAGCAGCAGCAGCAGCGACCGATTTTCCCCGATCCAGATTTTTTGTTGCTGCAAGTTTGGCAGCTTTATTACCCTCCAGCCTTTGTAGTTTGGCAGCCCTATTAACCTCCAATTTTTGAGGTTTGCTGCCTTTTTTGGCTGTAGGGTGGTTTATTTATTTGGACCTACAAAAATGAGGTAAAATGTTAGTTATTGAATCTGAAAAATGAAAAACCTTAGGCAATAAATGTGACAAACCTTTTTCGGGAGATGTAACTGATTTGTCCTTGGGAATCTTTTTTTGGAGGGCAACAAGGTGTGTGGGCCATGCCACGTAACTGCCAATAGCGTCGCTTAAGAACTTCATATCTCCATCGTTGTCCGGTATGGGCAACGGGGCAGTTGGTTCGAAAGCAACCAGTAGCGATACTTGACATGGCCCGCGGGGATCGGAATATTGTGCAAATACTTCTCCCGAAGTATTGTACAACATTCCTTTTCCCACCTTCCGTTGAGTCGGCGAGGACAAGTATAGGAAACATGTAGTGACACCCTACATCAATAGTTAAAACATAAGTACAGTTAATATATAAGTTTGTTTAATACATAAGTAATTACATAAGCAAGTAAGTAGTAAGTAATTAATTACCTCGGGAATACTCTTCAAACCGACGTTGCAACTCCCGGTTTCACTCTCCATTTGTATTTCAGGTTGGAGCTGAACCGGAAGTTGCTTGTCTTTATTCGTATTCACCAAGAGTGCCACTTGCTCCGATAAGATTCTGAGCTTCTCTAATACTTCCTCGTTGGAAGGTTTTTGGCGCTTCTCTTGAGGAAAAAAGCTTTTGGGAGTTACGCCAAATCCTTTCCCCCTCACTCGACCGGAATACTCAGGGACATTAAACACTTTCCCAAGAATATCCCTGCACGTATCCTTGTTGCCCTCTTGAGTTTCAGAACTTTGTTCAATAATTTCCTAAAATACATGTAACATTAAAAAGATAAGTTCAATAGCATTTTTAAAATACAATATTAAAAATATTAAAGTGATAATATACTTACACAAAGTTCTACAACTTTCTTGACATTTTCATTATCAACCACTCCTTCTTTATTAACATGCGCTTCCTTCCACAATATATGACGACCCAAAGGTTGATCGGCTTGGGTGTCTTTTCTCTATTCGTTAAAATCATAAACAAAATAATACAAATTAGTTACACACTATAGTTTATAATACAAATTAATTCATTATATAAAAGTGATGTTTAATTACTTACAATTTGTTGTTCAAGGCGTGCATATCCCATACGTGATTTCTTGTATGGGTGTTTTGGGTTGCTTGCCCGTTCGCGATTTGCCTTGCTAATATTCTATATAAAAAAAAAAATAGCAATTGTGTAAAAAGTTAAAATACGCTACGAATATGAATAATAAAACACAAATGCTAATAAATTAATCACTTACGACAAACGCCAGGTCAGAACGTTTGGAAACAAATGCACTCCATTCATCCTTTGATATATAATGTTGATACATCTTTGGAGGTTCAGCATTTGTGTTTCCTTCTCTATCTTTTAGATAGAAATTTGAGAGATGGGATCTAAATCCACGATGGATTTTCCCAGCAACTCTCAAAACATATGACTTTCGTTCCTCATCAAGAACAAAAGTGGTCTGCAATGAAAACAATTATAAGTAATGTATTTTACAGAAAAAATTATAAATGACAAAAGAGTAGATCAAAATATTTACTTGAATGTCATTCCATATGATATCTTTGGCATCCTTCAACGCCTTATCTCTCCAGTTGTCTATTGTTATTGGGACATTTTGACGAAACAACAGCCCCAATATAGCTTACAAAATGGAGCTGTTGGGGTCAACTGGCTGACCACTCTCGTTCCAGCCAACCTAATAAACTCATATAGTAAGTACATGCCCTAAACCCTAAAAAAAAGATAAAAAACAGACAGAAAATAGAGTATAGTATACCTCAAATTTAATGCCATTACTCCGTGCTTTAATCACCTTTTTGCATGATAGTTGCACCACGTTTGACTTCTTTTTCGTAAGTCTTAGAGGTGCCAACTTCTTCATTTTGAACTTCTATATCTTTGTTTGTATCCATTTAACTACAACAAGTTCAACACGCAGTTTAGTATAACGTCAACAAGCTCAACATGGATCATGCATTATTATAAACAAAAAAGCTCAACATGCATAAGTATAACTTAAAAAAGCTCAACATGCATTTTAATGATTACAAAAAATTTATAACATCAATACCTGATAATGGTTCCAAGAAAGATGAAATGTAAAGAAAAGAGGGAACACAGAAAGTTCACAGAAATATGGTTCAAAGAAATAGGATATTGAAGAAATACGTAATGAGGGTTACGTATTTCAATGAAAATATATTGTGTGAAATGAGAGAGATGATCTTGGATGGAAATAAGGTTCGAAACGAAGGAGATGATCGTGGAAATAAGGTTCGAAACGAAGGAGATGATAGGGTTTGCAAAAGAAGAGAAGAAATGAAGGTTGAGATGATAGTGAAGTTTACGTAATGAAGAGGAAACTGAAGAGGTAACTGTTATATATACGTAACCCTTTACAGCGCTTTTTATAAGCCTTTTACAGCGCTTATTTTGAAAAGCGCTCTAAAAGGCTTCTTTAGTTAAAATTTTTAAAAGGCTCTTTTACATCGCTTTTCCCAAATAAGCGCTGTAAAAGACCTCCGTGTGTTATTATGTTATTTGAATGCCTTTTACAGCGCTTATTTTGTAAAGCGCTCTAAAAGGCTTCTTTATTACTGCAAGACTTGACAATACAATTTAATATAGTTAAATTTTTAAAAGGCTCTTTTACAGCGCTTTTCCCAAATTATAAGCCTTTTACAGCGCTTATTTTGTAAAGCGCTCTAAAAGGCTTCTTTATTACTGCAAGACTTGACAATACAATTTTAATATAGTTAAATTTTTTAAAGGCTCTTTTACAGCGCTTTTTTCAAATAAGCGCTGTAAAAGACCTCCGTGTCTTATTATGTTATTTGAATGCCTTTTTACAACGCTTTTACACATAAGCACTCTAAAATGTCTCTTTATGTTAATTTTAAGAGGCTCTTTTACAGCGCTTTTCCCAAATAAGCGTTGTAAAAGACCTCCGTGTGTTATTATGTTATATGAATGTTTTTTTAAAGCCTTTTACAGCGCTTTTCCACATAAGCGCTCTAAAATGTCTCTTTATGTTAATTTTAAAAGGCTCTTTTACAGCGCTTTTTCCAAATAAGCGCTGTAAAAGGCCTTATTGTTTTTGTGTTTTGTTATGTTATGTTATTTTTTAAACAAGCTTAACATGCATGCAAAACCCACATAGTAGTAACTGATCACCACAAAAATCCCTTCCTCTTCACCAAACTCTTCTCCTTTTATGCATCTTCTTCACAAACATCAAAGCTTACTCTTTCACAATTCAATCTCCACCTCAACACCCTTTTTATCTCTTTACATTCTCTTTCCTTCTTAAATCGAAACTTAATTGGTATTCAAGATCATTGCCATGTTGCGAAAAAATGGGTTTGTGTCTGGTGTTTTTGGGGATTCCCATGATGCGTACAAGGTGTTTGAAGAAATGGGTTTGTGTCTGATGTTTTTTGGATTCCCATGATGCGTACAAGGTGTTTGAATAAATGGATTTGTGTCTGATGTTTTTTTGAATCCCATGATGCGTACAAGGTGTTTGAAGAAATTAGGTGTCTGATGATATATTTTTTAAAGCCATTTTACAGCGCTTTGGCAAACAAGCGCTGTAAAATGTCTTTTTTACTCACTTTCAAAAGAGTCTTTTACAGCGCTTTGTGTGAAAAGCGCTGTAAAAGGTATAAAACACTCATTATTTTATTTTTAAAAGGATCTTTTACAGCGCTTTTTAAGATAAGCGCTGTAAAATGTCTCTTTATTTTATTTGTGTTTGGTTTATTTGGGTTGGGATGACATTAAAAACCTTTTTTATCATTGTTTATTGGATTAAAAATATTGTTATCATTGTCTTTATCACAATACTTTAGGAGATGATGAATTATTAGAAATGAGTATTCTGAAGAATCTATATATATATATGCACTGAGCAAAAGAGAATCTCTCTATTCAGTTCAGTTCAGTTCAGTTCATGTAAATTACTAATTTATATTCAGTTCAGTTCATGTAAATCAAGCTAAATATAAAACACTCATTGTTACATGAACTTGGTATAAAACACTCAAATCAAGCTAAATATAAGCAGAAAATAAATTAATCAGAAAAATAAATTAATCAGAACTTAGTATAAAACACTCAATTCAGATTACATGCATATTTACAATAACACAGTTCAGATTACATGCATAGCTTATATAAAACAATTAAACATATACATTAAGATGCCCTTCTTCTTTTCCTGGTGACATTCACATTTGTTTGTCCATTTACAATACGAAACGATGGATTAATCCAAATTCCCTCATCATGATCATCTCTAAGATAATAAACCATCATCAGTTGAATCAATTTCATGTGGTGTTGTGATGTTGTTGATGTTGCAAATAAAAGATCATTACAACATCTTCATCATTATTGTTATCATCACTTATTTATTGGTCGATAGGACAACAGACCATTTATCATTAGAAGGATCAGTGACATAAAACACTTGTTGAGCTGCGACGCTAAAATAAAAGGCTCGTCTTTGTATCCCACCCTATTAAAATCGACAAGCAAGAATCCTGACTCATCAATCCGAACGCCATTATTATTATCGACCACTTGCAACCAAATATGAGAACACGAAAACATTGTGTAGTCTAACTCCCATATGCGCTCGATAACCCCAAAATATGGATAGATTTGCATATATTGGGTTTTGTCTTTGCACTTGAGACATGCATCGCTTCAGCTACGAGAGTGACTCCACTATTTTGCATAGTGGTCTGATCATCTTGTTCTTTGGTATAAAATGTGTAGCCGTTAATAACATAACCGGTGTAAGAAAAGACATGTAAGCTCGGACCATTTGCTAGCCACCTCAATCTATTTGAAATTGATCCGGGGTCTATATCAAATTTTGACATTATGTGATTTTTTAACCATGTTACAAAACTTCGATTGTGCTCTCGAGTTATCCAATTTTGATTCCTATTCATGTTCAAACGAGATAACTGATCAATGTGTATTTGTAACATACGGTTTGAACCTCGTCATCATTGTGCAGAACATACTATTGTGCCTGCTCCCATTCTGTCCTTGATATAGTCAGTAGTCTCCTTCCAGTTATCCCTTCTCCTGATAGTCTTCCCGAATGACGAGACATGGGAAGCCCTATGGATTCAACATTGGACAGATATTCAGTACAAAATTCAGCAGCCTCTTCAACAATGTATCGTTCAGCAATACAACCTTCTGGTCGACTTCTACTTTTTACGTACCCTTTTAATATTTTCATATATCGTTCTATCGGATACATCCATCTCATATAAGCTGGCCCACAAAGTTGTGTCTCCTTAACCAGATGAACAGTAAGGTGAACCATTATATCAAAAAACGATGGTGGGAAATACATTTCAAGCTCACACAAAGTAACAACAAATTTCCTCTGCAATGTCGGTAATTTCTGAGGGTCGATCACTTTACTACAAATTTCTCTGAAGAAGAAACATAATCTAGTTAAGGCTAGTCGAACTTTTCAGGTAAAATGGAACGTATACCTATTGGTAGCAAATGCTCCATTATAATATGACAATCATGGGTCTTCAAACCTTTTAACTTGAGGTCTTTCATACAAACCAAATTTTTTTAATGTTCGAAGAGTATCCTTCTGGAACTTAAACTTCGTGTAGAAATTTACATAAAACAATTTTTTCCTTTCTAGATAGAGTATGAGCGACTGGAGGTAGATATGTGCGATTTCCTTTCTTTACTGGAGCCAGTTCATTTCTTATTCCCATATCGACCAAGTCCAATCTTGCATTGACGCCATCTTTAGACTTTCCTGGAACATTGAGTAACGTACCAATAACACTTTCAAATACATTTTTTCAATATGCATCACATCGAGGAAATGTCTTACATACAATGACTTCCAATATGGCAATTCAAAGAAAATTGACTTTTTCTTCCACCCAATTTTCACCAGCTCTCCCGCAAAAGGTTTGCCAAATTTATTGGTCAAACCTTGTACTTTTCAAGTATTTGATATCCAGTCGGTGCTAAAGGAGCTTTACCTTCCTCTGATTTTCCATTGAATGCATTTCTCCACCCACGATACTGATGACTATAAGGTAAAAATCTACGATGTCCAAGAAACACATTCTTCTTACAATGTTTCAACCGCATCCAATTTGTAGTCTCTTCACATATAGGACATGCACACTGACCTTTAATGCTATATCCTGATAAATTACCATATGCTGGAAAATCATTAATTGTGCCGAACAACATAGCCCTCAAATTGAAACACTCTTTCCCTATACCCATCATAAACTTCCACACCTGTCTCCCACAGAATTTTTAAATCTTCAATTAAAGGAGTCAAGTATACGTCGATATCATTCCCCGGTTGTTTGGGTCCAGAAAATTAACAGAGACAACATCATAAACTTACGCTTCATACATAACCATGGAGGTAGGTTATATATTACCAAAATCACAGGCCACGTGCTATGTGAGATGCTTTGAAGACCATGTGGATTCATTCCATCAGTAGAAAGTGCAAGTCTTAGATTTCTTGACTCTATCCCGAATTCAGGATACTCGTGATCAATTTTTGCCCATTGTGGGGAATCTGCAGGTGTCGAAACATTCCATCTCTAATTCTTTCATCTGCATGCCATGTCAAGTGTTTTGAATCTTCTTCACTGCGATACATGCGCCTAAATCTTGGTATTATAGGAAAATACCACACGACTTTTGCTGGAGTAGATTCTTTCTTCTTATATCGAGAGACATTGCATTTCGGACACGCCTTAAGTAGTTCATATTCGTTTCGAAATAAAATGCAATCGTTAGGACACGCATGAATCCTTTCGTAACTCATTCCAATAGAACACAAAATCCGTTTAGCCTCGTATGTTCGACTGGGAAGTTCATTATCATCTGGCAACATATCTTTTATGAGTGTTAATAATTCTGTAAAGCTTTTATCAGACCATCCATTACTCGCTTTTAAGTTGTACAACTTTAATATCGCTGACAGTCTTGTGAATTTAGTACAACCATTATATAATTCTTTCTCTGCATCACTCAATAAACTTTCAAACATTTTAGGACAATCTCGAAGATCTTCTTCAACTGCTTTTGCAATCTCATCAACTCGGTCCGGCTCATATGTATCTGTATCGAAGTCAGTTGAAGCATATGTCGAACTATTCTCAAAATTAATGTTTCCTTTTTTTTTTCTCACCATGTCTTATCCAACATGTGTAGCTTTGATCAATTCCATTACATACTAGATGTCCTTCTAATTCATCTTCTCTAACACGTTTTCCAAAACAACATTTTAAACAAGGACAAACTACTCTATTTGGATCTTTTGCATTCTTCACTGCAAACTCAACAAACTCCTTCACTCCAATTTCATACTCTTTTGACAATCGATTGGCTGAAAACCATTTCCTATCTATATTATACCACCTATATAAATGCAGTAACAAAAATAATAAGCTTTCAAAACATATCAACAAGTTTCAAAAAGAAACCAATATCAACTAACAATTTCAAAACAGAACAGATCATGTGGTATGCGTTTTTGACAATTTCAAAACATAACAGATCATGTGTAAAAGAGATTTAATATATATATATATATATATATAAAACAATTTTTAGTAGATTTAATATATATGTAACAAAATATAACAGATCATGTGTTAAAAAATACCTTAGACAACGTAGATGGCCGCACAGTACGTAGAGGATATTAGGGTTCCCAACGTATATAATTATTTGAAAGATGTAGAGGATATGAGGGTTTCCAACGTATATAATTATTTTAAAGATGTATTTTACAGCGCTTGTGAAAAAAGCGCTGTAATAGGTAGTTAAATTCAATGAAAGCGCATGTATTTTACAACGCTTGTGAAAAAAGCGCTGTAATAGGTAGTTAAATTCAATGAAAGCGCATGTGTTTTACATCGCTTGTGAAAAAAGCGCTGTAATAGGTAGTTAAATTCAATGAAAGCGCATGTGTTTTACAGCGCTTGTGAAAAAAGCGCTGTAATAGGTAGTTAAATTCAATGAAAGCGCATGTGTTTTACAGCGCTTGTGAAAAAAGCGTTGTAACTGATACGCGAAAGCGCTTCCTTTTACAGCGCTTTTTTGACAAGCGCTGTAAAAGCCTTATAACATGATGCGCAAACGTTATATGACCTACTACATCGCTTGTTTTACAGCGCTTTGAATCAAAAGCGCTGTAATAGGTTCTGTTAAATGTCATTTTTGGCGTAGTGATCCAAAAGTGTTACTACACAAAACTTGGTCCAAATGAATTAGTAAAAGTATGAAAAGTAACTACATTAATAATCCCTACTCAGACAGTCACAACAACAGAATGATGAGTAAACAATAGTAACTATTTTTAATAATGCACCAAATCATATAAACAATTACTATGACACATTCAAGGTTTTGATTTTTTCTTTGTTCCTTTACAAAACCTATATGCATACAGAAGTCTCCATCATACAGCTATGCTATTATTAGTAATAAAACAAACAAGTAGAGGTGAGAATGGCTTGTTATCTTATACAAGACCAAAGTCTGATTATTACAAATTTACAACAAAAAAAGACAATTCAATCGTAAGTAGACCATAACCTTTTCTAGACTGCGAGGTAGTTAGGGATCTTTACACGTAAGAAGGCGCCTCTTTTGAAAATCTTGGAAGCCCAAATACATCAAAAATAAAAAAGTATCGATGTCTGACACGTATCCAATACTGATATGCGTCTGATACGTACCCAAAAAATATCCAATTTTTTTGTTCTTTCTAGAAATGTTTCTCTAAATACTTCTCAGATACATCTCCGATGCATCTTATCAACCAAAGACACAATCGATACTTAACTGTTAAGTTTGGCCTCTTATCTGATTTTTTTAGTTTAAGTTTGGTCCCTTAACTGTTAAAAACTATACCAAATGTCTTAGTTTTTAATATAGTTCCTTATTTTACATACCAATGTGATTCTTTTTTTTTTTTTCCTTTGAAAATTGATATCAATGTGGTCGTTTATAACACACTTTATAAGTAAAAAGATCACATAAATTGATATCAATGTAGGCATATTGAACTAAATTATATTTTTTCTTAAAAAGGAAGTAAATTGTTATTGAGCTATATAAATTCAAGCATACGCAAGCTTTATTTATTTATTGTTTTTATCAAGAATGCACGAGTTTTGTTAGTAAATATGAGTTTTGTTTATTAATACTGTTGTGCAAAAACCTCATTAATTTGTAAGAGGCTTGCTTTTGCCCAACTTCTCACAAAATTCATCCAAAACTTTGCGATGATATTAGCTTTGTCAAGCCTCAACTATCTCAAAAGTGGGTAGCTCATACATCCTTAATATTTATTCAAAATGTGTAAAAACCAAATTGGACTTTTACACTGTCGAATTGTGAGATCCAATTAAAAGCCAAGAATCATTTTATTCACCGAGTCATGATCTATATTTTTAAAACCCACAAATATACATCAATTACTAAGCGAGCCAATTTGGCAAAAACAAAAGAAATACATCTACTCAAAACTAACTTTACACTATATGCACCCTGCTTAGCTATGTCTAGCATGACTGGCTCATTGTTAACAACTTAAAATATGCTTTCTTATTTCTCACATTCTATTATTTGATTTTCTCAAATTTTTTAGCATTAAATCAGCACCCACAAACATTCACGACTTCATTTAAAATTATCTAGAAATAAATTCTTCAAAATAAAACCATGGGAGGGTTCAAGTTCTTACCTTGTGAGGCAGGATGCGAGAATTTGGATTCGAAATATTAGGATTCTAGTGAATTTGAGAAATCTGCAAAAATAAAACAGAATAGCAGAGCAAAAATTAATCAACCATTTCGCAGCAAAATTAAACCTAATAGCAGAGCAAAATAGGGTTTCAAGAGAGGGAAAATGAGAATTGCTCGAGAAGTGGATTATAACACTAATTCGTAGCAAAATTAAACCTAATAGCAGAGCAAAATAGGATTCGAAAAATTAGGGTTTTAGAGCAAATATACAAAATACATACCAAAAACACGGTTGGAATAAATGGTTTACGCGAGACAGAATCCTCAGACCTTGAACGATGTTGAATGAGGTTGAGTTGCGCGATAAATGGATTACGCGAGACATAATCCGTTACACGAGGAGAATGGGTTACGCGACAGAGATGGGTTATGCGACAGAGCGAGAGAGAAGAAGAATTTGTGGGTAAGCGAGAGAGAGAAGAAGATATTGCTGAAAGTGAAAAATGAGAGAAGTTGCTGAAAGTGAAAAATTGAGAGAAGCTAGGTTGCTGAAATTCTGGGTTTCAAGAGAGGGAAAGTGAGAATTGCTGAAATTCTGGGTTTCAAGGCTTTGTTGTTGAAAATCTGAGATAGGGTTTCAAGAGAGGGAAAATGAGAATTGCTGAAAATCGGAGATAGGATTTCAAGAGAGGGAAAATGAGAAGGATTTGTTTTAGGAAATATATTTGGTGCTATAAAAAATTAACTCAAAAAGTGTTTTTTGTTTCATGAAACGTGTACCTACAAGAACAGTTTTTTTAAAAACTAAAGAACAACGGTGAATAAATGTTGCCTAAAGATATCAATAAACAACGGGAACGGTTTTTTAGTGTTGTTGTAGAAATTATAAAATTTCTTGTTCTACCGCAACGAATATAAAACTGTTGTCTATTTACCTCTACGAGAACGGTTTTTTACCATAAAAAATTAGGCGTTGCCGTAGCACCAAAATGTTGTAGTGTGTCCAATTAGGGTTTTTAAAACAATCTTATGCATCCAATATGTTCATTCGTGTCATTGGATTAACAACTAGGTCATTTTCGTCCCCCTCTAGGCTTATTCTTGTCCAACTAGGCTTTTTATCCAATCTTGTGCATCCACAAATTTCATTTGTATCATTGGATTAAAATTTAGGTCATTTTCATCCTCGCTAGGCTTATTCTTGTCCAATTAGGATTTTTAACCAATCTTGTGCATCCAATAGGTGTGTTGTGTCATTAGATTAACATTTAGGTCACTTTCGTCCTCCGTAGGCTTATTCTTGTCTAGCTAGGGTTTTTAACCAATCTTGTGCATCCAATAGGTGTGCTTGTGTCATTGAATAAACATTTAGGTCATTTTCTTCCTCCCTATGCTTATATTAGTCCAATTAGGGTTTTTAACCTATCTTGTGCATCCAATAAGTTCATTTCGTCAATCTATTAACATTTGAATCATTTTCATCTTGCTTAGTATTATTCTTGTCCAATTAGGGTTTTTAATCCATCTTGTGCATCCGATAAGTTCATTTGAGTCATTGGATTAACAATTAGGTCATTTTCGTCCTCCCTAGGCTTACTCTGGTCCAATTAGGGTTTTTAATCAATCTTGTGCATCCAATAAGTTCGTTTTGTGTCATTGGATTAACATTTAGGTCATTTTCTTCCGCTCGAAGCTTAATCTAGTCCAGTTAGCGTTTTTAACCAATCTTGTGCATCTTATAGGTGTATTTGTGTCATTGGATTAACATTTAGGTCATGTTCGTCCTCCCTAGGCTTATTCTTGTCCAATTTGGGTTTTTAACCAATCTTGTGCATCCAATAAGTTCATTTATGTCATTGGATTAACATTTAGGTCATTTTCGTCCTCCCTAAGCTTAATTTAGTCCAATTAGGGTTTTTAACCAATCTTGTACATCCAAAAAGTTCATTTGTGAAATTTGATTAACATTTAGGTCATTTTCGTCCTCCATAGGCTTATTCTGGGTCCAATTAGGGTTTTTAAACAATCATGTGCATCCAATAAGTTCGTTTGTGTCATTGGATTAACATTTAGGTCATTTTCGTCCTTATCGAGGCTTATTTCTAGTCCAATTAGGGTTTCTAACCAATCTTGTGCATCCAATAGGTTGTGTTTGTGTCATTGGATTAACATTTAGGTCATTTTCGTCCTCCCTAGGCTTATTTTAGTCCAATTAGGGTTTTTAACCAATCTTGTGCATCCAATAAGTCATTTGTGTCATTGGATTAACATTTAGGAATCATATTCATCCTCCTTAGGCTTATTCTTGTCCAATTAGGGTTTTAACCAATCTTGTGCATCCAATAGGTGTGTTTGTGTCATTGGATGAACATTTAGGTCATTTTCGTCCTCCTAGGCTTATTCTTTTCCAATTAAGGTTTTTAACCAATCTTGTGCATCCAATAAGTTCATTTGTGTCGTTGGATTACACGTTAGGTCATTTTCATCCTCCCTAGGCTTATTTTGTCCAACTAGGGTTTTTAAACAATCTTGTGCATCCAATAAGTTCATTTGTGTCAATGGATTAACATTTAGGTCATTTTCTTCCTCCCTAGATTTAATCATGTCCAATTAGGATTTTTAACCATTCTTGTGAATCCAATAAGTTCTTTTGTGTCATTGGATTAGCATTTAGGTCATGTTCGTCCTCCCTTGGCTTATTCTTGTCCAATTAGGGTTTTTAACCAATCTTGTGCATCCAACAGGTGTGTTTGTGTCATTGGATTAACATTTAGGTCATTTTAGTCTTCTCGAGGCTTATTCTAATCCAATTATAGTTTTTAACCAATCTTCTGCATCCAATAGGTGTGTTTGTGTCATTGGATTAACATTTAGGTCAATTTCGTCCTCCCTAGGCTTATTCTAGTCCAATTAGGGTTTTTAACCAATCTTGTGCATCCAATAGGTGTGTTTGTGTCATTGGATTAACATTTAGGTCATTTTCGTCCTCCCTAGGCTTATTCTAGTCCAATTAAGGTTTTTTTAACCAATGTTGTGCATCCAATAAGTTCATTTGTGTCATTGGATTAACATTATGAATCATTTTCATCCTGCCTAGGCTTATATTCTTGTCCAATTAGGGTTTTTTAACCAATCTTGTGTTTCCAATAAGTTGTGTTTGTGTCATTGGATTAACATTTAGGTCAGTTTCGTCCTCCCTAGGCTTAGGTTGTCCAATTAGGGTTTTTAACCAATCTTGGGCATCCACTAAGTTCATTTGTGTCATTGGAATGAACATTTAGGTCATTTTCATCCCTCCCTAGGCTTATTCTAGTCCAATTAGGGTTTTTAAACAATCTTGTGCATCCAATAAGTTCATTTGTGTCATTGGATTGACACATTTAGGTCATTCTCGTCCTCCCATAGGCTTATTCTTGTCCAATTAGGGTTTTTAACCAATCTTGTGCATCCAATAAGTTCATTTGTGTCATTGGAATAACATTTAGGTCATTTCGTTACTCTCCAGCTTATTCTAGTCTAATTAGGGTATTTAACCAATCTTGTGCATCCAATAGGTGTATTTGTGTCATTGGATGATCATTTAGGTCATTTTCGTTCCTCCCTAGGCTTATTCATGTCCAATTAGGGTTTTTAACCAATCTTGTGCATCCAATAGGTGTGTTTGTGTCATTGGATTAACATTTAGGTCATTTTTGTCCTCCCTAGGCTTATTCTAGTCCAATTAGGGTTTTTAACCTATCTTGTGCATCCAATATGTGTTTTGTGTCATTGGATTAACATTTAGGTCATTTTCGTCCTCCCTAGGCTTATTCTAGTCCAATTAGCATTTTTAACCAATCTTGTGCATCCAATAAGTTCATTTGTGTCATTGGATTAACATTTAGGTCATTTTCGTCCTCCCTAGGCTTATATCTAGTACAATTAGGGTTTTTAACCAATCTTGTGCATCCAATAAGTCATTTCCGTGTCATTGGATTAACAATTAGGTCATTTTCGTCCTACCTAGGCTTATATTCTGGTCCAATTAGGGTTTTTAACCAATCTTGTGCTTCCAATAAGTTCATTTGTGTCATTGGATTATCATTTAGGTCATTTTCATCCTCCCTAAGCTTATTCTATTCCAATTAGGGTTTTTAAACAATCTTGTGCATCCAATAAGTTCGTTTGTGTCATTGGATTAACATTTAGGTCATTTTCGTCCTCCCGAGGCTTAATCTAGTCCAGTTAGGGTTTTTAACTAATCTTGTGCATCTTAATAGGTGTATTTGTGTCATTGGATTAACTATTAAGGTCAATTTCGTCCTCCCTAGGCTTATTCTCGTCCAATTAGGGGTTTTAACCAATCTTGTGCATCCAATAGGTGTGTTTGTGTCATTGGATTGACATTTAGGTCATTTTCCGTCCTCTCGAGGCTTATTATTCCAATTAGGGGTTTTTAAACAATCTTGTTCATCCAATAAGTTCATTTGTGTCAATGGATTAACATTTAGGCCATTTCCATACTCCCTAGATTTAATCATGTCCAATTAGGATTTTTAACCAATCTTGTGCATCCATATGTTCATTTGTGTCATTGGATTAACATTTAAGTCATTCTCGTCCTCCCTACCTTATTCTTGTCGAATTAGTGTTTTTACCAATCTTGTGAATCCAATAAGTTCGTTTGTGTCATTGGATTAACATTTAGGTCATTTTCGTCCCCCTAGGCTTATTCTAGTCCAATTAAGGTTTTTAAACAATCTTGTGAATCAAATAAGTTCGTTTGTGTCATTGGATTAACATTTAGGTCGTTTTCGTCCTCCCTAGGCTTTTTCTAGTCAAATTAGGGTTTTTAAACAATCTCGTGCATCCAATAAGTGCATTTGTTCATTGGATTAACATTTAGGTCATTTTCGTCCTCCCTAAGCTTATTCTAGTCCAATTAGGGTTTTAAAACAATCATGTGCATCCAATAAATTCGTTTGTGTCATGGGATTAACATTTAGGTCATATTCGTCCTCCCTAGGCTTATTCAAGTCCAATTAGGGTTTTTAAACAATCTTGTGCATCCAATAAGTTCATTTGTTTCGTTGGATTAACATTTAGGTCATTTTCGTCTTCCCTAGGCTTATTCTTGTCCAATTTGGGTTTTTAACCAATCTTGTGCATCCAATAAGTTCATTTGTGTTGGTATCAAAGGCCTCGTTTTTATGAAAAAGGGTTTATAACTGTCTTTTAAAAATTCCACAAGATTGATAATCAATTCAACAAAAGAACCTTTTATTCAACTAATGATCAATCACAATCCCAAGGAGTTGATTCTAATCGAAGGTTCTCGCTTACATGTATTGATCAACTACTAGTCAAGATTATGCAGTAATATGTCTACAGATCAATCAAGATACATGCATGTCAAACAATATTAATCATACAAACATAAAATGCAAATAATAAAGAGTAAGGGTTAGAGAAGAATGCACTAAGGTTTATCCTAGTTCAGTTGTCAATAAGACAACCTACATCCAGTCCTGACAATCCAACTGGATTTCAGCTTTTTCTTCAATAGAAAGAATTGAGACTTGTTTACAGATTGTCCAGTTTCCTCGAAACCTATCTATCTAACTCAATCTCTTTCCTATTACTTAACCCCTTTATCCTTGCAGTCACTCGGCAGACTCACACAAAATCAAGTACAGCTCCTTCTTGATGATCCTTTCATCAACGAAGATCGCACCAGTTTCTAGTTGGATTTTGATCAACCCCTTGATCCTTGCAGTCACTCGTCAGACTTACACAAGATCAAGTACAGCTCCTTCTTGATGATGCCTCTCACCCAAGAAGATCACCACCAGTTTCTAGCTGGATTTTTCACAGTCGTTTCTTTACAGAGTATTTGTTACAAACAAAATAAAAGAAGTACAAAATGTGTCTTCAATCTTGATCAATGTATCTCACTCGAATCTGGTTGTTCAATGAGTGTTTATGAGAACATTGGCTTTTCTCTCAAGAATTCTTTTTCAGCTCTCTTAATGATTATGGGATAATCTTTTTGGTCTTGATCTGAAAAAGCAATATCAGAATGTTATCAATATGTTCTTAAGAGTTCTTCAGTGTTCTGAAGTATATTCAAGTATTATGATGTGTTATTGAGAGAATGATTGAAAACTGTTTATATAGTTTCTGAAAAACAACTACTAAATCGATTTACCAATCGATTCATTAAAGTTATAAAACAGGCCTAATCGATTTGCCAATCGATTATCGCGAGTCTTGTTTTTCTTGAATCTTGAAACTACATAAACCAATCGATTCTTTTTAAAAACACTTTTCAGTAAATTATGTGCAGACTTTTATGAATCGATTGCATAATTCGATGTCAGGTGTTTTGTTCCAATAATAAACTGAGACTTCCCTGTGATTTCAAATATTTGTTTCAATCGATTTGCCAATCGATTGTGTTTAAAACAGGAACTTAGCTAATTTCATGTTAATCGGAGTGCCAATCGATTTGGTAGTATTTTCCTGAAAAGTTCTTACCAGTTTGTTTAGTTCAAATCGATTTCCCAATCGATTGAAACCAAACTTAACATGATTGAAATTCTCACAATAGATTGTCCAATCGATTGTGTTTGTCACATGTCATGTTACTTTTTGAAATATTAATTAAGCAATCGTTTTCCAATCGATTAGCCTAGTAAATGGATTGTCCCTGTGACTTTCCAATCGATTTCCCAATTGATTTGTTTCAATCAGTTTTACTTTGTGATGTGCACAATCAATTTGCCAATCGATTTGCCTGTAAATCAGGTTGCCACTAACTTGCACAATTTTTTATTTCTGATTGTGCCAGTCGATTGCCCAATCGATTGTATACTCACAAACAGTATGTTTCCTTACAACCCTTTTTATGAAATCGATTTCCCAATCGATTTGCTCAGTAGATTTGTTGATTTCTTGAGTTCCAAGCAATTGTCTCAAGTGTGTAGGGTTGAGTTGTTGTTCCTGAAATCTTGCTCAGTTAAAATGTTTAGATTTATCATATGATGTATGAACATTGTATGTTTGTTAATTATGTCAAAATTAGGATTAAAAGGACTAAAGTCCAACAATCTCCCCCTTTTTGCATAAGTGACAATCATACAATTTTAACTTGAGTTGAGCATTTCAAGATATAATATAAACAACACATATAATTTCATAGCATCATATGTACCAGTATCAGATCATACAATTAGAATATCAGATTATAAGTACAACTGCTATATAACAATATCAGAGTCATTTATATTAGTCAGTCATCAGAGTATTATCAGTCATCAGAGTAAAATAGTAAAATAGCACAGCAGTATAAGCATCATAGTAAAAAAAAATTATAAACAAACAGGTTATAACCAAGATATAATTTCTCTGAATCAAACAAGTTATAATTTCTCTCCCCTTTGTCAGTTAATGCAAAAAGTGGTAAATGGAGAGAGTATTAAAACAAGTTTCCTCCCCCTATGTTAGTAAACATATGAACTGGGGATACTTAAAAAAATTTATCATAGCACAAATGATATGCAGCTTAAACATAGTATGGCAATGTATATAAGAGAATAATGAAGGAACTTGCTTATATAACATATACAAACAAAACACAAAACAACAAAGCAGCAAACAAAAAACAAGACATCACAACAACGAACTTAAAAACCTAATCTCCTAAACTGGGCTGGTCCTCACTATTAGCCAAGGGGGAGGTAGAGACCGCTGTATTACCGTCAGCAGGTGTCTCCTCACCGTGAGTCGCAGAACGATCTAGGGGAGTTGGATTTGGTTCCTCTGTTGCTTGTCGACCAATATCCGCTATGTCTTCAAATGATAGCTTGAGGCCTAGGTGAGCTTGAATTGCAGCAACATCCTGAACAACTGAATTCAGGGATGTTTGGAGAGTTGTCAAGGCAGCTTCCATTCTAGCATTTGACTCTAGCATTTTTGGCGTTGTGAGCCATCTGAGCTTCCATGAATTCCAGCAGTTTCGCTACATACGCAGGAGGATCTGCACTGGTTCAGAAGCTTGTGGAGGAGTTGACTCAACATTTGGCATTGGTCTTATCCAAATGCGATTCACCCTCTTCAATTTCATCTGATTTACAATTGATTCGCCAAAGATGAGGGTGGTCTTGGAAGATTCTTCATTGACCAGAGAAACTTTGAAGTGTTTCAGAATCTTTGTGATCATTTGATGGATAAGGCAGTACCAACTTGCTCTGTGAAGCTTCCAACATGTGCCTTAGCACAATCCATGCCCACTCATCTTGAGCTCCTTGGATAATCCCCATAGCAATAGTATGTCCAACTTTTGGACTACTGCATGATTACCTGATCGTGGCACAAGCATCCTCGTTAGAGTATAGATAAGCATTTTGTGTTGTACCTTCATTTGACCGATTGGGAGCGAAATAGTTTCGACAAACCCATCAATAATCAGGTCTTTCACAGCTGTATGCCTATCAAGCGATGCTTCCATCCTTCGTCAGCAACATCAGCATCAGAACTGCCGTCTATAGATGTTCCGTGAAATGGTAATCCTGATTAAACAGAAAAATCTTCAAAGGACATAGAAATCCTTTTCCCTTTGACCTGAGCCTTGAAACTTCTTCAGTCAGCTTGAACGTTGAGGTAGAATTCCCTTATTAACCTTGGATAACTATCAAGAGTAGAAGAGAGAAAGCCCTCAAGACGTGAAATCTCAGATGGTCTTGAAAAGTGAAGCCTTCTGCATCAAAATAGGCAAAACCAGAGTCCGACCTCATGGATTTTTCCTTTTAAGAAAGTCTGAAGAAATGGTAGCTTCTACATCTTTTCCTTAGATGCAGGGAACTTTCTTAGGTGGGGGTGAAGAAACTGATCTCTTCTTCTTCTGAGAAATTTCTTTTCATGGCGTCATCCAAAAGCTTCTCAATTGGTGGTTCCTTTCTCTTTTTGGGTTTCTCTTGAATAACAGCAGGTGCCTTGCTTTGTCTTTGGCAGAATTTTATGAGTTGGAATGGGAAATTCTTTTGGTTAAAGTTGGTGGTGGTGAAGGGGTTCCACTAGATGAAGAAGATGGTGAGGGAGTGTGTGTTTGGGTTTGCTTAACACGTGCCATGATCGTAATGTGTGTGAATGAAGATAGTGAACAAAGATCGATCGCAGAAACAAAGTAGATGAATAGCAGAGAGAATTGAGAAATCTGGAGAAATGATGTGAGTAAAATCGATTGACAACTGTTCCTATTTATACCTTCAGATGCATAAATCGATTTCCCAATCGATTAGGTTACCGTTACTAGGGAATCACAATCAATTTAGTAATCATTTCCTTCTAACGGCTAGTAAAAACAGTCACAACGGTTACAACTTGAATCGATTCCCAAATCGATGTCCTTTATTTACTCAATCGATGTCCAAATCGATTCTAAGGTGGATAAAATAACTAGTCGAATTGCCAAATCGACGCTCGGGCAGAGTTAAAAAACTTCTGAAATTTGACGCATAGAGGCCAATGAAATTGATGTCCAAATCGATTCTTTAAACTTAAAAACCAAGCAGGAAATCGATTACCCAATTCGATTTAACTGGAAAAAACTTTCAAGCACCAGAAACTTCCTTTTTGATTATTGCCATTGACTTATTTCATGTGTCATCAACACCACTTATTGACAAAACCTTCTTCCTTTAATTGTTAAAGACAAGAATTTCAGACTTGTCTTTTGTCATGTGCTTTGAGCATCCTCTATCTACGTACCAAGGGTGCCTATTGGATGTCAAGCACACCTGTAACACATACTTAAAAATTGATTTTAGGTACCCAATTTAAGTTGGGTCCTGGGGGGTTAGTGTTAAAAATTTTGTTTCTTTGCTATCTAAATCTGTTTCCATCCTCTATTTGCCAGTTTTTTAAATTTGCAATTTGAAACAAATGTCCTTTTCTGCACAGAAATGACATGAACCAACAAAAGATGAATGTTTATTTGGCTTAGTAAAGATGTTATACATATTCCTTGAACTACCAGAATTTCTGACTATGTTTTGACATTTATGTTTTGCATATAAACCAATACCACATCTAGTGTTATTTTTAACATGTTTATTTGGGTTATATCCAAGACCAGATTTTTCATTAACATGTCTCTGGTTGCTAAGTATATTGTTCAGTTTATCTTTACTGCTAGCAAACTTCAATAAATCAGACTGTAATGATGCAACATTTTTTCAAGTTCAATGCATCTTGCAGATTTGTCATGTGAATCCTTTTTCAGTTGTTCATTACACAAGTTTCAATCTCTTTATGATCATTTTTCATTTGCTCAAGCATTTCTTTGTACTTATCAACTGCTTAATAGAATTCACATACTCATCATGCAATTCATATGAAAGCTCTTGTAGCTCATCATAAGAGGATTAGATTGTGAGCTAACCTCATTTTCCTGATTCTGAGTCGGTATTGCCATAAGACACAGATTTGCTTCTTCTTCTGAAGAGCAGAGGATTCTTCGTTGTCACTCCATGCAATATATGCTCTTTTGGTTTTGTGAGCTGGTTCCTTGTCTTTAGTATTGTAGTCCTATTTTTTCTTGCACTTTGTGACATTCAGACTTTATATGCCCTGTTGCTACCACATTCATAACAGGTGATTGTCCTTGTTGTCACAATCTTAGAAACTTGATGGCTTTTTGAACTTGTTGTCTTTCTTTTTCAGAATTTTTTTAAACTTTTTGACAAGTAAACCATCTCAGGCTCTTCATCAGTCTCACTGCTTGACTCATCTGAGCAACTGTCTTGTTCAGTTTTTGATTGATGCGTTTGGGCTTTCAAAGACAGTCCTTTCTCTTTCCCTGTTCTCTTGTTCTGATTCATCTAGTCTGTGCAACTCCATCTCGTGCTCCCTGAGCTTTCCAAAAAGTGTTGCAAGTGGCTCATTTTTGCCAGATCTTTTGATTCTGCAATAGCGTTATCTTGGGCCTGCCATTCCCTTGTTAAACACCTCATGATTTTTCCTATCTGCGCTACATTATCCATAACTTTTCCTAGAGCATGTAGATTGTTGATGATGTGAGTGAACCTTGTTTGCAGGTCATTAATAGATTCATCTGTCTTCATGCTAAACAATTCGTATTCATGCATAAGTGTATTTACACGAGCTTTTTGCACGTCTGTGTGCTTCATGTGTTTCTTGAGGAATGTACCCACATTTCCTTTGCTGATTTACAGTTTGATACCTGCAAGAATTCTTCTACACACAAAGCAGATGTTAAATAATATTTCTTTTCCTTAGCATTATAACCTACTTTTTTTGTCATCCTCAGACCAATTGGATCTGGGTTATAGAATTAGTAGATTATCAGTTCCAGCAATTTTAGGTATGAAGGGTCCATTTTCAACAGCATCAAGATATCAATACCATTATTCAAGAAAATCATAGCATCTTAATTGTTTCCAATTACATATATCTGCGGTTCCATTTGAAGCTGGGGCCTTACAGTGACGAGCACCCTTCTCTAGAAATCCAAGTGAGGGCCATGAACTTTTACGAGAATTACTCTAAAAAAGGTAGGCTCTGTACCAATGTCTGGTATCAACAAGGCCCTCAAGTTTTATGAAAAAGGTTTATAACTGTCTTTTAAGAAAATTCCACAAAATTGATTAATCAATTCAACAACAGAACCTTATTATTGAACAATGATCAATCACAGGTCCCAAGGCACATTGATTCTAATCGAAAGTCTCTCGCTTACCATGTATTGATCACATACTGTCAAGTTATCAGTAATATGTCTACAGATCAATCAACGATACATGCATGTCAAAACAAATTAATCATACCAACATAAAATGCGCATAATAAAGATAAGGCGTTAGAGAAGAATGCACTAAGGTTTATCTAGTTCAGTGTCATAAGAACACCTATCCAGTCATCTGACAATCCAACTGGATTTCGCTTTTCTCAATAGAAAGAATTGAGACTTGTTTACAGATTGTCCAGCTTTTCCTCGAAACCTATCTATCTAACCTCAATCTCTTCCTAAATTACTAAACCCCTTGATCCTGCAGTCAGCTCGCAGACTCACACAAAATCAAGTTACAGCTCCTTCTTGATGATCCTTCATCAACAGAAGATCGCACCAATTTCTAGTTTGATTTTGATAACCCATTGAATCCTTGCAAGGCAACTCCGTCAGACTTACACAAGATCATGTACGCTCCTTCTTGATGATGCTCTCACCAAGAAGATCGCCACCCAGTTTCTAGCTGGATTTCACAGTCGTTTCTTTACAGGTTTATTGTTACAAACAAATATAAAAGAAGTACAAATGTGTCTTCAATCATTCGATCAATGTATCTTCCACACTCGAATCTGGTTGTTCAATGAGTGATATATGAAGAAATTGGCTTTTCTCTCAAGAATTCTTTATTCAGCTCTCTTTACTGATTATGGATAATCTTTTTGGTCTTGATCTGAAAAGCAATATCAGATGTTATCAATATGTTCTTAAAGGTTCTCAGTGTTCTGAAGTAATATTAAGTATGTGATGTGTTATTGATCGAAGATGATGAAACTGTTTTATATATTTCTGAAAACACTACTAAATCGATTTACCAATCGATTCATTAAAGTTATAAAACAGGGCCTAATAGATTTGCCAACTCGATTTCCGCGAGTCTTGTTTCTGAATCTTGTAAACATACATAAACCAATTCGATATTTCTTTTAAAACAACTTTTCAGTAATTTATGTGCAGAACTGTTGTATGAATCGATTTGCATGAACGATGTCAGGTGTTTTGTTCAATAATGTAAAATCACATCATCGAATTGCGTAGTCAATTCATTAAGTTTCATAATCGATTTACAAATACACATAATCGATTTCGCCACAAACTGAGAGTTCCCTGTGATTTCAAATATTTGTTTCAATCTATTTGCCAATCGATTGTGTTTAAAACAGGAACTTAGCTAATTTCATGTTAATCGGAGTGCCAATCGATTTGGTAGTATTTTCCTGAAAAGTTCTTACCAGTTGTTTAGTTTAATCGATTTTCCAATCGATTGAAACCAAACTTAACATGATTGAAATTCTCACAATAGATTGTCCAATCGATTGTGTTTGTCACAGGTCATGTTACTTTTTGAAATATTATTTCAGCAATCAATTTGCCAATCGATTAGCCTAGTAAATGGATTGTCCCTGTGACTTTCCCAATCGATTTCCCAATCGATTTGTTTCAATCAGTTTTACTTTGTGATGTGCACAATCGATTTGCCAATCGATTAGCCTGTAAATCAGGTTGCCACTGACTTGCACAATTTTTTATTTCTGATTGTGCCAGTCAATTGCCCAATCGATTGTATACTCACAAACAGTATGTTTCCTTACAACCCTTTTTATGAAATCGATTTCCCAATCGATTTGCTCAGTAGATTTGTCGATTTCTTGAGTTCCAAGCAATTGTCTCAAGTGTGTAGGGTTGAGTTGTTGTTCCTGAAATCTTGCTCAGTTAAAATGTTAGATTTATCATATGATGTATGAACATTGTATGTTTGTTAATTATGTCAAAATTAGGATTAAGAGGACTAAAGTCCAACAATTTGTGTCATTGGATTAACATTTAGGTCATTTTCGTCCTCCCTAAGCTCATTCTAGG
>PGTU02011863.1:0-11768 GCA_002896215.2 Cicer echinospermum | reverse complement strand
TAGTATTTTTCCTTTACTTTTGGAGGTATAAGGATAAATGAGTGGGTACAAGGGAAAATTTTCTCGGCCTATTTATGTTGAGTTAAGATCAAATGCAATTGTGGACAAAAAATAAAATGGAATCAATTTCCAAAGTCATTTCATTTTCTTTTTGTGGAGAAAATCGTGCCAATACATTTTAACATTACATAATATAAAAATTCTCCAATTTTATTAAATAAGAAAATCTGAATTTGGAAATTCGGTGCAAATGCATCTCGCGCGACCCTAATGTAAACCCTGAATTTTTACTAATTTATTTTGACTTCAAAAAGCGAATTGTGCTAATTATTAGATGGTTAGACAACAATATAGAATAACTAGAAATAATTTATAGTTATTTAAAAATCATTAATCAATTATTGTGTAGTATGAATAGATTACAAAATGGGTTAATCGATTAGGATAAGTTGGATAATCGATTAACACACGATTCAGTGTCAAAGATTTTGTATTTATTCAATTAATCAGTTAAGGTATCTGGTCTGCTGTCGCACACGAGTCAAATACAATTGCTAAAATGTAAATAGAGGTAATAACTCGAGTCGTTTCGCAAGGACTTCAGATATAATAATATTAACTAAATTGAAAGTTGAAATTAGAAAGGGAGTTTTTTAGATTTTTGTTTTAACAGATGACCAAAACGATTAATCTACTTATTCGAGTTTCAAACCTATCACATATTCTATCAATGAGTTTAATTTCTAATTCGTGATTATATTCTTATTTAACTATAGAATTGATTAACTATGTGAATTCGGTTTCTTTGACTGGATTAAGCATCACAATCATCCAAATATTACAATTAATAATCGAGCGTCGTAAAATTATAATTCAATTGAATTAGACTCCGAAACCAAATTCTGTCAAATGAATTTAATCAATCATATTGAAATTCAATTTAAGCAATCAGAATATCAATATAATCAAATAAACAGAGATAGAATCATGAAGTGAAATTGACAGTGTAACCTGAATGTTAAGGTGTTGACGAAACTCTGAACTCGTGGATTAATCTTATAAAAATAGCCTTCCATGAGATTAAAATAAAAAGTGTTTATTTCTTGTAGCAATCTGAATCCTAATATTTCCTCTTGCGAAAAGAAACAAAACTGCCAATATATAGTACTCCATATTGGGCTTTAGGATTTAGGGTTTAAAAACAAGTGACCCGCTATTTAAAATTATTACAAAAGGTGCAGATTATGAAATATGCAATTTAGGCCTAGTAAAGTTCGACATTGAACTTTTATTCCAACAAAAAAGTTGTAGCTCTGATTTTTAGCTTTTCAACGTCTACTCGTTTGCGCCAATCCGATATCCAGAGCTCAAGTTATGGCCTACAGAGCGAGCAAGGGTCAAAATGCAAATAATAAAATTATAATTCAATTTCGACTCAAAGTTTAGAAACAATCTAAAAAATTATTTTAAGCTATAAAGAGCTTTTAAAATACCAAACTGAAAAACTAGAAACATGTGCCCAAAATGCTATGATCAGTATTATTACTAATAGATTTATATTTGACCAGAATTCAAAAATAACAGTTTTTCTTTGTCTTATGTAATCAACTATGTATCTTATTTTGTATTTACCACTTGATCAATTAACCTAGCTATTTAAGAGTGTTTAAACTTCATAAAATCGTAGGTTTTATAATTGGAAAATTCTAGTGACTCACAAATCCTTAAGCATTAGTAACTTTGTCAATCGAAAGCAATTTATATTTCGTTTGTTATTGTATGTTTGGTCGTTCAAGGAGCTTTAAACCATACTATTTCGTTCATTGATCAGTATCATTCTCAATTAGTAAAGTCACATCAAGTTTTTCGTTGGTCTTATTTGAAAACAAAAATTCATCTTTTCTTTATTATTATCTCCATCCCTAAATATAAGACATTCTTCAGTTTTTATTGTCGTCTCTTTTTATAAGACTTCTTTCAAATTTTCAATTGCATTATCCATTTCTTACCAACATACACCTAATTATATTACATTCCTGCAATATATAATAATATACCTAATGAAAACATTAAGTAAATATCTCTCCTAAACACTAAACATGGTAAAATCATACCAATTGTTAACCACCAACAAAATTTCTTAATTCCATGACTTACTTAAATGAGTCTTATATTTAAGGATAGAGGTAGTAGTTGTATTTTAGTTCAAATATTATATTATGAACAAGAAAAGTCTTACTTTTTACAACCGTAGGTAGTGATATGTGAAATGTTGGTAAAGTACGAAGGAGATTTTGACTCTTAATATAATAAAGGGAGTTGAGTAGGTTTATTAAAAAGGATTATGCCAAAGATCTCAAGGTATACCGACCACTGTGTGTTTAGAATTGTTGTGAGAGAGAGAGTGAAATAGACTATGTGATTTAATGTTTAAACCATCACTATGATGTGTTGTTTTAGTGAAATTATAATATTTGATGATGATGATGATGTCGCTTAGTGCTAATGATTGATTCCCAGGATTGATGATATGTGTTGATAAAATTTATAATAAGTTTCGACAATAAAAAATTAAGGCTTAATTGCAGTTTTGGTCCTCCTATTTTAGCTGAATCGCGAAAGAAGTCTCTCCATTTTATTTCTCTCCAGTTTTGGTCTCCAAACAGAATTTTAATCCAAAATTTGACGAAATTTCATTTTTTTTTTGCGTTTATTTAAGTCACACCATGCCTCAAGATCTCGTTGTGCAACAATTGTACCTGAAACATATGATCATAAATGGTGTATCGCGACTTTAAAAAATGACACTTCATTAAAATTTGGACCAAAGTTCTGTTTGTGGGACCAAAACTAAGAAGAAATAAAATGAGATGACTACTTTCGTAATTCAGCTAAAATAGGGGAATCAAAACTGCAATTAAACCAAAAATTAAAAAGAAATCTGTTTTAGAAAATTTCTTTTTGTTCTATTTTATGATTTAATAATGGATTAATGTCTAGATTTAAGTGATTCCTAAGATAAAATTAATCAATTAAGATGAAATTAATCGATTAATGTAATATCCATAACTAAAAACATGTAAGTTAAACGATAACCGATTAGGAGGATCTTAAAAAGTAACTCTAATGGTAAAACACAATTTAATATATGATAAATCATGACTAACCGATTAGGGATGTGCATAATTTCATTAACTAATTAGTTTAATAATAATCGATCAGAGTCTAAGGAGTAATCGATTAGATTACATTAGAATTACAAATTAAGTTAATAATTAACTAGTAATGAGAAGTTATTTATTAAGGTTAGACTATTAACCTTGGAGTGAGTTAATAAAATTGAATATTGTTGATATTCACTTAGTTGCAAACATCTGATGAGTGTTCGTAGACAATGAGATCTTGGGGGTGTTATACGGTTTTTTTTTCAATACCCTCTTTTTGAAAAAATAACACCAAAATACCTCCATTTGATAAAAATATATCAAAATATCTTTTTTTTTTCTTTACTTACAAGTTTTAAAAAAGGAGCATTTTGGTATTTTTTTTTTTAAATGGGGGTATTTTAGTGTTTTTTTTTTCAAAAAGAGGGTATTGAAAAAAAAGACCCGGTGTTATAAGTAGGAGGGTATTAAGTAAATGTGTAATACCCTAAACTCTAAATTTACATTAAAAAAAACTAAAATAAAAAGCACTACTTTTTGAAATATAAGTTTCAAGACACGACATTCATTCTCACACAAAGCGCTTACATAAAAATTCTCAATTAAAAATCGTTTAATATTAAATATAGATGAGGTTAATTCAAAGACTATTTCTAACATTAAAACATGGTCTAAAGTTAGAGACAATTAATTTCTATCTCAAAATAAAAGAATACAAAATAACACAATTAATTGATAAAATTTATAAAACATAAATTAGTTCAAAACTCGACGAAAATACAAGAAATGACTTCCACCTCGTTTCACCTATCAGAGCATGGATCACCAACCGATAATCTGAAATAGTTGCGCTCTTGCAAGCGCCAAATAAGGAAGGTGCAAAACACACGACACGGGGGATGGGGTTGAATTGTGTTTTTCCTTATTAAAAACTTATTTTAAAATTCTTATTCGAAATACTTATAACAGATAAATAGGTCAAAGGCAGCAATAATACAAAGTAATAGTGTAGAGGGAGAAACATCAAGATTTATATTGATTGACTTCCAGCGTGATAGCTACGTCTAGTCTCCTCACATAGAAGGATTTATCCACTCATTCAAACCTAAATTACAGCTCCTAACCCTATAAATCAATTTTCTCAACTTGCAACCTGAAACTTACAAGTTGTTGAGGCACTACAACACCTTGACCTTGCAAGTCAAGTCTTCACAACTTCCAAATTGAAAAATCTACAAGTCGTTAAGGCAGAGTAACCACTACTTAGCTAGGTCACAAAGCGGTGAAAATGGGTTATATTTTTCTTCTTCTAAGCAGATTCATTACAAGGAACTTCACACTAAAATAGAGCACTAACCAGTAAGTAATATAAAGTTGAATGAATGTCTTTCCTAAAATCGAAACCTAGAATTTTAAATACTTAGAGAATTTTGAGTTCTTAAGGTTGTTTGAGTTGTTGTGTTGTTTTATGTTGTGTATTTTTCTTCAGAATTGATAAATTTATATAACATGAATTAGAGTTTCAATAATGTCCCAACTAAATTTTGAGCGTATCTTCTGAGCGTATATTTGTTGTGTGAGGTCAATAGAGATCCTCATAAAAAGTAAACCTCGATAGATCTGGTTTAAGCATATAATCATTGAAGCTTGATTAATTCTAAAATGAACCTGCAACCAAATCTTCTAGAATAATTATGTATGAGAATTTCCAAATAGTGCTTGCAAATTTTTTATGAGTGTCCAAATATGCGATAATGTCCAAATCTTTTATGAGTGTACACTTGTTTTGGAGTACTGGGAACATATCATAAGTTGTTCTTGGACCATCAGAATCACTATGATCCTTTAGTCTCTCATAAAGCCATTGGATTTCTTCATCCGAAAATAACTTGATCGTCGAGTTAGATGTTGTGTTTGATTAGTTTTAGGTATTCAGAGGCAAAGATAGAACCGTCTGGCTAAGAACTGGGGCATGTGCAACGTCTTCTTGTTGTCATCTTAAGAGCAGTTGAGTATCAAATGCAGCATCTTGGAGCAAGTTGCAGTCTTTAGAGTAAGGGTAACTGAGCATCAAAGCAACTCGAATAGGACCTTTTGAAATAAATAAATAAGTTTAAATTTTGTTAAAAGAAGAAAACGGGGCTTTAGAGTTACTATAGTAGGGCGCTTCAGAGCAATGATTCAAACATCATAGGCAGACGCGTAGAAGCTTTAAGAGGCACACTGTGCATACTCTTCCAGAGGCAAATCTTGAAAAGCAGATCCGCTGATAACTCCTTCATCATATGCATATTTCATTGCTTTATTCTTTTTTATATTTTATTCATAGTTAATTTAAGGAGTTATTTGATATATTTTGTTAATTTTAGTTCTTTGATTTAATGAAATTTTTATGTTCTTATTTCCTTGATTAAGTAGAGATTTTTCGTAGTTTTGCATTGTTACTTTGTTTTAGTGCATTGCTGAATTTTGGTGAGAAATCATCATGACCTATGTGGAGTATTTCAGTCATATCTAGAGTTGTAGATGTTCAATTGGTGTCAAACCAAGTGCAAATGAAAGCTAAGCGCCATAGCTACAAAACAGAACACATTAAAACTCATTTTTCTCACTTTTGAGGTTTTTTTTTTTTGAATATTAGGAAGTTTGGATACTTGTGCCATAGCATAGAAACTCATAGACGATTGTTCTTAACACCATTGGAGGAGTTTTATCAAGAATCATTCATGAATCCTTCTTGTAATTCTTTTTTAATCTCTATCTTTTCTATTTCCAATATGAGTAACTAAACTCTATTTATTAAGGATGAGAGTAATAAGATGAAACCCTTATTTTCTGATTTGATTTCTAGTTATATGAATGAGTTTATTGAATTATTTTTCCCATCTCTGTACTTAATGCTTTTTATTGCTTGATCAACATTAAAATGTTCTATGATTCGTATTTTGAAACGGAAGTGGACTTTACGAATGCTTGAGATGAGAAATTCATAAATTTGTAGTCTAGGGATAGATGCAGGTCATGAAACCAATTAAATTAGTCGTAAAGGCAATAGTTTAACAAGAGAATTCCTGTACGGTAAGACTTAATTCTAATCTTAAATCCACTAAGGAATTAGGAGTTACTTTGGAATTAAAGGTTCTATCACTAAGAAATTAGGGCAAGAATAATAAAGAGAATTTGGTAATAATTCAGTAAAGGAATTCAGTAACTAGGATCAAATTAGACACCAAGGTTGAATTCAAAGTGGAACTCATCCCTGATATTTTTCTTATTTTAAAGGATCAATTTTATTACTGTTGTTAATTTTAAATATTATTTCAATCAATTCAGAATTTTTTTGTTCAATTTTAATAATTAAATACTACTCGATATTAAAATACAATCCTTGAGTTCGACACTTGGTACTACCGTTTTATTATTACTTTTAACGATTCAGTACACTTGTTGAAACACTATCACCCGCGCACACAACAACGTGTGTAATAATCAGAGTCTGAGCGTTGCATTGACTTCACTTGACTATGATGTCTTTGTTTCCTCTAACATATTTGTTTCCTCTGATGTCTTTGTTTTCTCTTACAACTTCACTTCCTCTAATATCTTTTTCTGATATCATTTCCTCTGCTTCCTAGTTCTATTTACTGCACACTCAATGAAATCATTAGTGCAATAAATTATTCTCACAAAGTACCTTTGTTATCATCAAAATACGATAGAGGAATTGTTCCTAGAACCAATCTGGTTCCAACAATCTCCTATTTTTTTATGATGACAAAATAATAATTTTTTAGAACAATTTATTTAACAATAAAATCAAAGTAAAGCAATAACAATCAGCAAAGCTCCCCATAACTCTAAGCTTGTAATTAAACGTAAGAGTTATAGGAAACATTATGACAGTTTTTGATGTATCTACTCCCCATTTTAAATGTTTTAAATCAGAGTATATATAGTTTATTTTAATATTTTTCGCAAAACCTCATCTCCGTTTTTTGTCATCAAACAAAAAGAGTAAATGGTTGTCAGTTAGAGCATTCCACATAAATCATACACAAAAAACTAGATTAAATTGCAAACGACTAGAAAGTCAGTACATATTCAATGTATCAGAGCATATCATAGATAAGTTTAACTACTAATTCTATTCTACCTGAGGTAAAGCATTCATAAACAAGAACATCATTCAGAATACAAACCAAGTTTATATTTTTCTTAATAAAATCAAATATGTCATCAGCAAGGGGTTTTGTAAAAATGTTAGCCCACTGATGATCAGTCTCAACAAGTTGAATATTTAAAATACCCTTTTGGACAAAATCTATAATAAAATTATGTTTCATTTCTATATGTTTTGCCCTAGAAAGAATAATTGGATTCTTAGTAAAACAGATTGTTGATGTATTATCACAGAAAATAGGAATGTTATTCTAAAACAGCTTGTAATCTTCCAGGTGATGCTTCATCCATAAAAGTTGAGTGTTGCATCATGCGGTTGAGATGTACTCAGCATTTGGTGTTGATCTGGAAATTGTGCTTTGTTTCTTGCCTGGCCAGGAGATCAAATTATCACCCATAAACGTACAATTTCCACTAGTGCTTTTCTTTTCAAGCTTGTCTCCAGCATAGTACCTTATACTCAAATATCCAACTAACCTATACTCAAATGAATTCTTATATAACAAACTCATGTTAGGAGTACCTTTTAGGTATTGAAAGATCATCTTAACAACTATTAAATGGGATTCTTTTGGATCAGCTTGAAACCTGACACACACACACACACAATAAATAAATTATCAGGTTTGGATGTAGTAAGGTAAAAAAGCGACCTAATCATTCCTGTGTATATTTTCTGATCAACCGTATTTTCCTGATTCATCTTTATCAAGTGAGTAGATACGATGCATTGGCGTAGACATAGGCTTGCATACATCCAACTTGAAATTCTTGAGAAGCTCTTTTGTATACTTAGTTTGTTGAATGTACACACCATTCTCACTTTGACGAATCTGAATTCCTAAGAAGAACTTCAGCTCTCATATCATACTCATTTGAAGTTCATGTTGCATCAACTAAAGCAAATTCTTGGCATAGGGTGTGATATCATTTCAGCAAGTGTACTGAATCGTTGCAAGTAATAATAAAACGGTAGTACCGAGTGTCGAACTCAAGGATTGCGTTTTACTATTGAATTATATTTGATTACTAGAATTGAACAAAAAGGTTCCCAAGTTGATTGAAATAATGTTTGAAATTAACAACAATAATAAAATTGATCTTTTATAATGAGAAAAATGTCAGGGATGAGTTTCACTTCGAATCCAACCTTGGTGTCTAATTTGATCCTAGTTACTGAATTCCTTTATTGAATTATTACCGAATTCTCTTTATTATTCTTGCCCTAATGTCTTAGTGACAGAACCTTTAATTCCAAAGTAACCCCTAATTCCTTAGTGGATTTAAGATTAGAATTAAGCATTACCGTATAGAAATTCTCTTGTAAATTATTGCTTTGCAACTAATTTAATTGGTTTCATGACCTGCGTTTTTATGGTTGACAGAACTGAAACACAAGAAATGCGCTCCAGGCGCGCGTTGACAGAACTGAAACACGAGAAATGCGCTCCAGGCGCGCAGGGCGCGCTCCAGGCGCACAACATCTTCTGTCTGATGTATTTTGCATTTTTCTCATCTTTTGTGTCTGAATTTGGTCCCGGTGTCTTCATGAAAGGTGTAGATATGGATCTTAGCTTTCATTAGCACTTGGAGTGACACTAATTGGACATCTAGAACTCCAGATATGGCTGAAATACTCCACATATGTCATGTTGATTTTTCACCAAAATTCAGCACTGCACTAAAACAAAACGCAATGTAAAATTACGACAAATTCTTACTTAATCAACGAAATAAAAACAAAAAACATTTTATTAACTCAAAGAACAAAAATCAACAAAATGTATCAAATAAATCCTTAATTTAACTGATGATTGAGGATAAATAAGACTAAAACAGTGGGAAAATATGCATATGATGAAGAGTCATCACAACCCCAAACTTAATCTATTGCTTGTCCCCAAGCAACAATTAATTTCATATTTGGTCCTGTTAAATGCACACTTAAATTCAATTTCTCAAATTACATCAAACTCAAATTTCAAAGTTCTTGCTACTGCAAAACATTCATCATGCTCTATGGTTGTTTTCAAAAATACAGACAACAAGATTTGTACACCTTGGCATTCATTCATCAAATTCAACTCTCTCTTCACACAATCTCACCAAAATTTCTCTCAAGTGTTTAGAAAGGTTTATGAATTTATCACTCAAATCCTAGAACATGCATCACGCTACCATAGGCTTGAAAAAATTCTAGTTAGCAATCACAATGCAGTAAACACATACATTTTTGGAGGACTTTCGGGTTGTAATGGGGCTTAGGTAAGGGTAGGACATTTTAGGATAGTAGGCTTTACCACTTGGAGTTAGGCATACATTTCCAGATTATTCTACCATTTTTTTTTCTTCACCTTTTCATTATGGAGATTCTCAGACATTGACAGAAGAACCAAGAAGATATATTTTGTTTTTGTTTTTGTTTTTCTTCTTTCTTCTTTTTATTTTTTTTCTTTTTCTGAGAATCACCACCCCAAACTTAGAAAGTTGCTATCCCATGAGCAACCCCAAACTTAGAATTTTATCAAGACAAGAATTTTTTTCTACCTAACTCCAAGTAAGGTGATTTAATTAAAGTCGGGTGTTTTGCTTGTAATGTGGCTAGTAACCGAAATAAAAGGGCAAGGCTCAAAGGGGCTAGCAAAGGGTAAAATTTTCATAGGTAGTTAGAAAGGCTCAAATGACCAATAAAATTGCCTCATATATGCATAAATTAAAGTGAATGCAAGTCAGATATAGTGCAAGTTCTAGAGGGATAACACATGTCTGGATAATCACACAACAAATAATTTAAGTGTTTAGGCTCAAAAGCTCACAGCTAGGTATAATAAGACGAGAGTATGAACAATCCAAATAAAGCCAACATGCTTCTGGAAAGTTTAAATTGTATTTTGAAAAATTGATGGCATAATAGCCTTCTACAACCATTTAGTAATCAAGAATGCATGCATTAGGAAGGCTTGTCGACTTGAGCATAACATAATCTAAGAAATGAAATTAAACTTGCCAAAATCACAAAACAGAAATTTTAAGATTAAGTGCAAGTCATACGACTGTTTCATCATAGGTACACATTTAGTGAAAGGAAAAAAAAAGACATAAAGATAAGAAAGTCACAATACACTGACATTAAACAAAGAAATGAGAAGGAAAACGGAAAGAAACAGGACAACAGAAAGAAAAAAAAAGGAAAGAAAACTTCTCTCAGTTTAGTAGTTCAAGGATTCTCGTTTAGATCATCCGCTCCTGTTCCGCTATGGTCGCCAGTATACTGGTGAGGTGCAAATAGATTAGCATAAAACATGTCTCCTGGTGTCTGGAAAAACGCTTTAGGTGCACGTTGTGTCATTTGGAGCTGTATGATCGCTTCTCAACGCATCTTTTTGATTCCTTGCTCATACCAAACATCAAAACTAAGAGAACTAGCAATTAGAGACTAAAATTGGAACTAAATGGAGTAAAATAAATGTGAAATGCAATAAATAAATACGGTGCAAAGGATATAAAATTGGGTTGCCTCCCTATAAGCGCTCGTTTAGTGTCTTGAGCTTGACGTCTCAACTACTGTCAAGGTGGCATATATGACAGGAAGAACACATCATCCTTCTTTTTCATTTTGTTGGGTAGAAATTCCATGAACTTAAAAAATAAAAGATGTTGTTTCCATGTCCTTTTCAATTGGACATTGATGAACAAGGCATAGATTGACTCTCGAACTTTATCAATCTCTTCTTTTATCTTTTCCTCGTTCGTCTTTTCCTCTTGCTTATCTTCTTCTACCACAACAATGAAATTATCTTCAATCTTCAACTTCTCCTCCATCTTCTCAAATTTAACCACTTGCTCAAATAACCTCTCACATTGACTTTCAAATCTTTCAATTGAAACCATGTTATTCTTCATGAATTCAACCAAAACGTCTGTAATGTGAAAGTCTTTGTCATTTGATTCTTTGGGTAGAATTTTAGGAGGTATAATTTGTTCCCAATAGATCTTTTTAATGTAACGCTCGTCGTTTTCTGTTACTTTCCAAAAAAAATCTTCATATTCTACTAGTTCGGCAAGGTCATCAGCACAATTTCCATTCTTATGTGCTTCTCCGCAAAAGTCACACCTAAGAGGCTGCATCGGAGGGATCTGAGGGTGATATTTTAAAAATGTATAGCTCAAGATTTGCCCCTCAATCATGTGACATATACCCTAAATAAGACAAGTATCACACTCTTCATATAATTGTAGTAGAATATCATCATTATAATCTTCCATGCTCTACAGCGACTAGTTATCTCAAACAAAGAAGAGACAAACCACTAGACATGACATTAGCAAGTTCAACAAATAAAAAAAATAAAATAAAATCAAAAATTTTATTGCAGAGCAAAAAATTTCAATTAAGTAAATAATTTAAATTCAATAGTGATATTG
>PGTU02011859.1:0-10876 GCA_002896215.2 Cicer echinospermum | reverse complement strand
TTTTGCGACGGTTCACAACCGCCTCTAAATACATTTTGCGACAGTTAGAACCGTCGCTAAAACAAACTCAAATTTATTTATTTCTGCACAATTACGACAGTTATCAACCGTCGCTATATTTACTTTGAGGCAGTTTGAACCGTCGCAAACCTAATAATTTAAAATAAAAATATATGATACAATTTTTTTCCTATTTTTAATCAATTAAAATAAAAAATATTCATAAATACCATCCACCTAATTTAAATACATAATTAATAACTATTGTACCTAAATCCAATTTATATAATTTTTTCAAAAGAAATAACACTAATTCATACATTGAAGTTAAGTAAAACAATAAATAAAATAGTTTAAATATTCAAAACATTAATTAGTGGAGTAGCTAACAATACAAAACAACTCCATCAAACTTAGAAGTTCATCCAAATATCTAATTAGTCCCTAATGAAGTTGTTCCACGATCATCAGGTTGGTTGCTGAACTCAGATGAACGTCTACCATCTATTGGCGATTCTATGTCCATTGCCTGAAGAAAAAAAAAGTATATATTAACCTCAATGAATATTGATAAATATTGTCAAAACTAATTAACTAAATTTCTCTTATAGCTATAAGAAATCTTTACACAATTGATATTTTTAATCAAAGACAAACAATTCTCACAAGATTTTTAAATATGTTTGCTATGAAAATAATTTTACCTGTTTGTCTCTAGAATTTTGCATTTGCATCAAGAAAGCAATTTGCTCCTTCAACATATCAACTTCAGAATCCCTTTTCTTAAGCCTACCAATTTCAGCTTGCATTTTCTCCATCTTTTCATTAGCTTTAGAGGAAGACATCGATCTTACAGAGTGAGAAGTAGATGTAGTAATTTGTGACGGTGTTATTCCAAGTCCCATACAACGAACATATCCAGGATGTTTTTTTCCAAACACATTAACAAATGCTTCATTTGGAGAAGGAGTCTTCCCAATTTCAACTTGCAATTGTTCCTGCGCAAACAGATAAAGCAAACTAAATTCCTCTCTTTAACAGAAATATCTAACTTTGGAACTCACTATTACCAAACAAATAAGTAATTTTATAGTTTTGCAACTCACTATTACCAAAACTAACAGTTGCATCTTTGATTTATAAGGCGGTCAATAACAAATAGTTACAATTACATAACACTTCTATTATTTACACTTACATATTTTTCCTTGGCTTCGTTGTTGACAAATGACCCATCAGACTTTTTATGACAAATTGAATACATTTCACCCCTACTGTATTTTCGACCATCTCTCAGTTCCTACAAGTAAACACATGTAATAAGTACATGTTCAATTAAGTATGCAATCAATAGTAGATTGAAAAAATCCTACCAACTCATCCCTCTTCCTTGCAAGCGTCTTAGAGCCTAATGTATGAAGGATCGTTAGCTTTTCTCTATTTGCAGCATTTTTATCAGCCTTCTCCTACAATGATAACAAATGACATAAAATAAGTAAAATAGAAAACAAATGACAACGCAAACAAAAGAATAGTTACCATTGTATCTTTTTTTCGCCTGTATTGGACAAAAATATAGCTCCAATGGTCTTTATTAATAGAACGTGGATAATTTTGTAGATTTCCTCCAAAGAGAAAGATCCACACTATAAAATTTCTTAAACAACCTACATCGTGCATCTCACCATTTCTTTCCAAAGCTTAAAGATATATTTTTTGTTGTCTTCCATCATCGACAACAAATTTTGACTAGCAATAATCATAAAAAAAAAAATTATTTACAATCAAAATCAATAAAGAATATTCGTTGTTTATAATTGATACCTGTATTTTATCCTTAAAAATTTTATTTTTTCTTGTCGATGGAACTAGTTTCCAATGTCGTACATTAATAGAAAATCCTAAACTTCCTTGCAATTTCACCCAAAAAACCGCCTAACAAACCAGCAGCTGATCCTACCGGTTGCCCAATATGAATTCCATCTAGCTATTATTCTGCTAACATGCGCTACATAGGTAGGAGCTTCAAGCACGTTCTGATACCCTTAAGTGTGTCTTGAAATATGTCGCCTATCTAACACATAAGTCAATGAAAATGTCATATTGCAATCATGTAAAACAATTTAAATTTTATAAATATAATTAGACATTAGATAACATACTAATGACTTCTACATCCAAAATGTAGAATTCCTTTTTTGAGAAATTTCTGGCTCATCTTCTACCAATCTTCATAGTGAGAGGATGTCTCTGAAATGGGTTGTTTCTGTCTCTGCATGATCTTGTGTCACTTGAGAAGGTGTTGCTTATGTCGCTTGCACAGTAGTTGGTGTTGTTGTCACCGGAGAAAAATGTGGTTCTATCGTTTGCACAGCTAGCGATGTTTTCGCGTGAGAAGTGGTGCTTGAGAAGGTGGATTTTCGGTTGCACTGCAGTTGATTTGTGTGTATTGTTATCGAGATGGTAGTGGTTCTATCACTTGAACGTTGGTGTAACCATGTCTCCGCAAGTGCTTCTTTTGGTTACTTCAAGATCTCTTGGTAGTATAAGCTCGGCCGACCCTTCGTGAAATCTACAATCATTTATTATTAATGTAAATAAATAAAATCAACATATAATACGAATAGAAACACATTTGTAATTTTAGTAATTTTTAGTTATTACTAACGGTGAGGTTTTGAAATGGTGGAAGAAGATTGTGAAGGGATTGAGAGAGATGAGATTAGATTAAGAGCCTCCATCCTTTTTTATTCTCTTCCATTGGTTTGCGTCGAATATCCTCATATGATGATTTCATTTGTTCACAAGATTGATACTCCAAACACACTTACACTGCAAACATTGATGACAACCAAGTTAGACTAATGCAAATAGCTAAACAAATAGGATTTTCAAATAGCTAAACACAAAAATGAACACAATATAAAAAATGAGCACATCAAACACAACGCAACAGTAAAAGAAAGTAGTAAAAAAATAACATAGATTGAAGAGTACATGTCATAAACAACAAACAAGAATTATTAACAATCATAAATTCATATCATGATTGTTGTCATCAAAATCATCATTAAACGTTGAAGTTTCAGGATCATCATCTGTAGTCATTCTTGACAATGTATATTGTGGTTTCATTAGAAAAAATTGTTCCAAAATTTGAGATGGTAGGTTCAATGGTGCCATAATTTTCATAATCTCCACCCATGTCATACAAGTCTGTGGCTTTAAATGAATAGGTATGCTCCATCCTTGTTCCTTTTCATCATCCACATAATAAACCATTTGAGCTTCTGACGCTTTAATGTATGGCTCATCATTCATGCTCCCAGTATGTATTAGTCTTGCAAAATTTGTAGAGGTAAACCCAACTTATCTGTCTTAATGCCTCTTGGATTTGTGGTATTCGCCCATTTGCATTTAAACATGGGCACTTTGAACCATCATAGGAAACTCAATGATATCTATCAATCTTCCATAGTAAGGCACTCCTCCAAATCTCATTTGGGCATCACTATTGCTTGAGTAACTACGTGTTCCGAACATGCAAAAACTCCACTATTTTGAGTTTTTTAATAAATTGTCTCGTGCCAATGTTCGAATTTGAATCCATTGACATTAAATGCAGTGAACCTTCTAACTTTATCAGAAGGACCTTGAGCAAGACTAACGAGAACATTTTTATCTGATCCACTAATGTTGTCGAGATGTTGCAAATCTGAACACCATAAAATATACAATTAGTCACACTCTTATTAAAAATCAAAGCAACTCAATCACCAATTTTGTCATGAACACTAACACGATTGCGGAACCAATGAGGAAACTCTCTATGAACCTTCTTGTCTACTTCAGAAGTACTCCTTGCACCACTCCTCATTTGGCTTCGAATAATACTTCTATATTGCCTATTTGGTTATTTCAAATTAGATGTAAACGAAGAAAAAAACTTAGTGGTAAATAATACAAATATAATAAAATTACTTACCTTAGATAGTAGTCAATTATGATGCAGTTGTTAAAACGTGTCTATGAGCCTGTAACTTTTTAATTGGTGTAAGGGTGTAGTATGAAGAACCACCAACCGATTTTCCAACTCTAGGAAATAATTCAGCTACACATGAGTCAGTTTGTATCTCATTAATAGGCTCATCATCTACACGACCAAGTTGATTCCATCTAGTCTCAATGTTTTCTATATACTTGAACAAAATGTAAGAATCTCTTTACAAGGTATCCTTCTGCAATAGACCTCCTGGTCGTGCTTTATAGTACATACGATTTAAGTATTCCTAAGTACCTATTATTAGACCACAATAATATAGTTAGAACAAAATTGTCAACTACTAATTATTGAAGGAACAAGAACACGCATATTTTACCTTCAACAGGATACATCCATCGATAATGAACAGGACTCCAAGTTTAACTTCTTAACAAGGTGAACAACCAAGTGAACCATAACAATGAAGAATGAGGAGGAAATATCATTTCCATGTGGCATAAAGTGAGGGCAACCTGATTTTGCAATTTTTCCAAATCATCAACATTCAATACTTTACTGCATAATTGTCTAAAAAGTGAGCAAAACTCAATCATTATAGCAGAAACATCATCAGGTAATGTTGCTCGAATGGCTAACGGTAGAAGTTGTTCCATCAATATGTGACAATCATGACTCTTCAACATTCCATTCAACTTAAGATTTTCCATGTCAATGCATCTAGAAATGTTGCTTGAATAAACCATCAGGCACAGTGATATTCTTAAGTTGTTAAAAATCTCTTCTTACCTTTATAGTCAGAGTAAAGACGGTTGGAGAAATTCTTCCATTTTCATTGGGCCAAAGGTCAGGTCTTATGCCCATAGCTTTAAGGTCTTTTTCTTGCATTAAGATGATCTTTACTTTTTGTGCTATCATTTAGCAAAGTAAATATGATATTATCCCACACATTTTCTCAATATGCATCATGTCAAGATTGTGGCGCAGAAGACTATCCTTCTAATATGGAAGTTCAAAGAATATGCTTTTCTTTCCATTGTTGATTGACACCTTGTGTAGGTCGTCCACCACGTATTCTTTTTCCCGACCTTTCTTTATCTGGATTTCTACCAAATGTGACATCAATATTTTGAACCTGTTCAAGAATTTGAAGCCCAGATAACATTTAGGTGAACCACGCATATCTTGTTGACCATCAAAGCGAACCTTGTTCAATCTAAATCTATGTCTCTGATCAAGAAAACGACGATGACCCATAAAACACCATTTTTTGCTATGAAGTAAGACGACGAGGAGTAGAGTCAATGTTACACGATGGGCCAAGCAAGTCCAGTGTAAGTGTTCCACCCAGAAAGTGTACCCATCCCCGGAAAATCACTAATTGTCCACATCAAAGTTGCATGTAATGTGAACATCTCTTTTTAAAAGAATCGTATGTATCGACACCTGTTGTCCATAACTCCTTTAATTCTTTTACTAGAGGTTGTAAATAGACATCAATATCATTTCCTGGCATTTTTTTACCGGGAATTATCATTGACATTATAAAAGATGTATGTTTCATGCACACCCATGGAGGAGTGTTGTATGGAATGAGAATAACTGGCCAAATACTATAATTTGTACTCATCATACCAAAAGGATTAAAACCATCACTAGCTAATGCAAGACGCACATTTCGCGGTCTGATGCAAACCAAGTGTGTGTCAAGTCAAAATGTTCCATGCTTCAGATCTCTAGGATGCCTCAACATTCCATCATTCTTACTATCATTTGCATGCCATCTCATATCCTCGGCCGACTTGAGACAAAAATAAATCTTTGAACCATGGTTTAATGGAAAATAATGAAGAACTTTGCAGGAACTTTCTTTCGATTATTGCCATCACCAGACACTCCAACTGCACCAACTTTGCTTTGATTTCCATTTCGAAGTGTTACAAATTTGCAGGTCTCCCTTTCTTCATCTTCCTTATTACCCCAATAAAGCATACAATTATTCGGACAAACAGGAATTTTTTTCATAATTTAAACCAAGCTTGGTGATTGTTTTCTTGCTTCATAGAATGAATTTGGTATATTTGCAAATTCAAATGCATCTTTTAATAACTCAAAACCATTGTCATGGCTTTATTAGTCATTCCACATAACATTTGATGTGATACAACTTTACCAAAAAAGATAGTCTTGAATATTTAACACACCCTTCATACAAAGGTTTTTCTCCTTCTCTACTTATTCATAGTACTCTTTGGCCTCTTCATACCTTTGTTGACTTGCATTTTCTCCTTCTCTGTATTTGATTCAATGGGTACTTCATTTGCATGATCTTCGACTCCAAAAGCATCATAATCATGTTTTGCATTTGATCATCAACGACAACTGTGTCTTGAACTATATTAGAAATACTAATAGGTGAGATAGTACTAGTTTCTCCTATGGACTCTTCGTGATGTACCCAAAGGTGTATCCTTTGGAAATGTTTGCACTTTAAGTGATCATACATTACACTCTACTCTGTGGTTTTTGAAACCACAACGTTTACAAGACATATTATTTCGCCATTTTTTAATTCATCTCGAAAGGCAAAATAAATAAATTCCTTTATCCCTTGTTCATATTCATCCGATGTGTGTGGCTTCTTAATCCATGATTATCCATTTTCTATAAAGAAGATTAACATATGTTATTTTGACACAGAAAGAACATAATTCAACTTAGAACAAAAAAAAGATTGACCTTAAACAGAATAGATTCACTAGGCATAAAGGAACAAAACATAACAACCTCATACTCATAGAAAAATAAGCAAGTAAAAAATCACAAGCATTCAATAGTTATTGCAGACACAGTATTAAAACTGTATATGTCTCCACTAACAGTTGCAGTCGTAAAGCCAACATATTTGTGTATTGCATCTAAAACATTGACTACAAATTGGGTGCATCTACACAGGCAATCAATAAATGAAAAGGAATATGCAACAGCTATCTCATGATTGGATTGAGAATTCCAAAATATGCAGGTAAATTTCAGAGGCATTCAACAGTAATCCAATTTTCAATTTCTAGATTGTGACCACCAATTTACAAAATAAAACAGCACATGTATTATAACAAGTGATCAAATTTTTAACAACAGGTTGATCGTGTAAGGACAAAGAATGATAACAGAACATGCAACCAATGTTATCTGACACAGCGCAAATACAAAATTGAAAAGAAAAAAAATCCAATAAATTTCCACCACTGGTTTAGAACTGTATAATGAAATGGGTTCTATCAAACAAACTATGATGTGAACTAGTTTCAATCTGTAAACTAGTTTCAAATGCAAACAAATCAATCTGGAAATTATTTTAAAAACAAACAAAACAATCTCAAACAAACCAATCACTAATCTACTTATATTTAGACCAAAATTTGTGTGTGATTCTTTTCATTCATTATGATAATTTCAAAATTAAGATAACACTTGGCGCACAAAAAAAAAATGGAACTAAACGGTTAAGTGAATCAAAATTACTCATTTTCCAATCTCATCTCTAAATCTGTCCTTTAAAAAAAATAATTTAACTTGTATTTTACATGAAAATCAATCTTTACTCTTGTATTTAAAATAACTAAATGAAAACTAACACCAAACACTCTCCAGTATGATTGACACCAATAGGTAATTCTGTTCCTATGCCTAACTTAAGTTTGGCACAAATTGTTTTGAATAAAATCAATTCCATAAAAACTTAGAACTGAAAGTGCAGAATTTAGCACTCAAAAATCAATTCCATAAAAACTTAACTTAGAACTGAAAGTGCAGAATTTAGCACTCAAAGTGTAGAACATGCTGAATTTTGATAACAAGGCAGTCTGAAATTTGATAACAAGGCAGTCTTAAATTTGATAACAAGGCAGAATTTTGATAACAAGGCAGTCTGAAATTCCATAAAGTAAAGTGCAGAATTTTGATAACAAGGCAGTCTGAAATTATATCAGTGCTGCAAATTATATCAGTTCAGCAAATTATATTAGTGCTGCAAATTATTTGTTGGATAAGCTCAAATAAATTATAAACTTAACATATTAATAACTATTTTATAATTTCCTCAACGAAATTTGAACTTAATATTTTACAATGTCGAACAATAATTTAAAAGATTAGGAAAACTGAACAAACCAATAAACTTCTCCAATAACTTATCTACAGTAGGAATCCTCTACAATCACAATGATCTACTTTTTTTCTCTATAAAAGCACACAACATGGTGCATTACCTCAAACATATCAAAACTATTAGCATACACTAATATTAAGCTCTAGCTCCAAAAAAAATGGCTTCCATCAATTTCTGGTCATTCATTTTACCACTTCTACTCATAACTTTTCATCAATGACAAATGTTGAAGGGGCACGTGACCTACAAAAAGTGGTTGAAGTTCCAAAGTTGAGTTGCCACCACTACCTACTCTTCCATTGCCACTTACAGAACCACAATTGCCACCAATTCCAAACTTAGGTGTTCTAATTCCTGATATTCCTGTTGTACCAACTATCCCTCAATTCCTCAAATTCAACTGTGCCTCAAATACCTCAAATTCTTAAGCCAGAGCTACCTATTGTGCCTAAACCATAAGTGCCTAAAAATTCAATATTTCATTCTATTTGGCTTGGTTTCTACCAATAGCTTTAGGACTACTATAACTTTATAAAAAAAAAAACAGAGAGAGATAATACATGCCTCAAGCAAAGCATAAAACTAATGTTTGTGTTGGACAGAGAGAGATAATACATGCCTCAAGAAAGCATAAACTAATGTTTGTGCTGGTTATACCTGACTGTGTACTCCACTGTCAGTTACGTTGATCAACTGCAGAACTCGAGCTGAAATTTCGGCATCTAGCACTTCCTGGAATTCCACGCTACATATAAAAATTTACAGTGAAAAATAAAAATTAAAAACAGGTTGACATGCTTATGCACACTGCCAGCACTTTTTTGACAATCCACAACATTCCAATAGATGAAAAGGTTAAGAGCCAAAAAGTATTTACCTACAACCTGTACATTGTTTTATCTTAAGAATTGCGGCTACGATGTGGACAATCCAAGCAAGTTTGTCTTCAATCACAGCGAGGTCGTTGTTATCGCTAACCTGTAATCTTGCCCTTTCCTATTCCAGTCATTTGAAAACAGTAAACAAATCAATCTCAATGAACATATGAACTCTGTAACAGTAAGCAAAGCATAGCATAAGCAGAGAAAGCCCAAATAACAAACCAATCACTAACGTAAATGGAACGAAACGAAACGGAACAGAACGAAATGGAACGAAATGAAACGGAACGAAACGATTACCTTTGCAAGAGTTGATTTTGTTTCCAAGATGATAAATCACCTTCTTTACAGAGTAATTTGGTTTTGTCTTTGATTTCGTTTCTCTTTGATTTCGTTTCCTTCAGAAGTTTTAGGGTTGACAGAGGTTGAGAGATTTGGGGGTTTTCAGAAATTTTAGGGTTTATGTGCGCGGGGATAAGAAAGGAATACACACGGAGTGACAAATTACATTACAAAATCTGGAAAACGAAACACAAAGAGAGGTGTATTGCCCTAAACGAAGACGATTGCTTAAAACCGCCCAGGAACCGTCGCTAACTGGTGGTGAGGGTGAAAATCGCGTGCTTTATATGGTGGTATGGTAGCGGCGTTGACGAAAACCGCCCCAGGAACCATCGCAATGTTGGTGAGGGCGTTATTTCAGAACCGTCGCAGCCAAGTGTCGCAAACTTCAAAAATTCTTGTAGTGCTTGAGGCAAAGTAATCATATTTAAATATATAAACCCAAGGACTCCATAGAAAATACATAGGGACTACGATCGTCTCAAAAGGAAGACTCGTATCCCTGTAGGATTTTTGGAAAACACAAACATAAGAGTGTTGCTCCAAGAACGCATCACCCCCACCATTACATAAAATATACTATATGTATACCAAGAAAAATCATTAAGTTCAAGTACATCACCAACAAAATAAGTACAAAACCATATCAAGTAACAAACAAACAAAAAGCAACCACTCTAGACATCTACCCTCAAGTACAAATATCACAAAGCGGGACAAGAATGGGCCCGCCATATACACGCCCGGCCTGCAACGGGTGAGGTAATTGGAACGGATGGACGGCCAACGGGTCATACGGTAAATAAGGTCATAGGTAGACGCGCGGGTGGTCATGATTGGACTGGCGTGACCGACCGCCGATAACAATTTATAGTATTTATTATTAAGTGTTGATTGTCATCAAACCCAATTTGAATGGCATTAATATAATGTCAACCTAATTTCAATCAGAGTCTCACAATCCCACACACAACCTAATTCACTCTCTCATCATCATTATCATCCTCTCACAAACCCTAAGTTCTCAAACCAGAAACTAATTCCTACTAAGCCTCAGACGTAGTGTCGCCAACTCAACTCCAGTTATCACTATTATCTCTTATTCTCACTCTGCTAACTTTTCGTTCTAAACTTTTTAATCTCGTGTAAAATACTTTTCGTCTTTGTTGTTTAAATATGTTAAGTTTCGTCTTTGCTAGTTTCGTTTCTGTTAGTTTTCATCTTAGTCGTTTCTGATTGTAGTTTCGTCTTTGTTGTTCTAAATATTTTCGTCTTTGTTAGCATTTCAATCTGTTTAAAATCACATTTTTCACTTGTGTTGTGTAAACATGTTAATCTTTTTCTAATCTATTTCGCATTGTATTAGGGTTTTGATTTTTTTTGTTTATGCAGTTGTTTTATGTATTAGATTTGATTTAGTTTTTTTTTTTTGCATGATTAGGGTTTAAGGTTAATCAACTTTTTTTTTCATCTTTGTTATAA
>PGTU02011856.1:0-13567 GCA_002896215.2 Cicer echinospermum | reverse complement strand
TTATTTTGGGAATTCCCGCTCTGATAGTGACATCGGGTTGGGACTATATTTGCACTGCATTTGAAACATGAGTATGTGTACTTCAAAAAGGATTCTGTTGTTGATATTATGATTTTGAGTCATTATGTTTGGTGGAAATTTTGGATTTATGTGACATGTTTATGATTATGTGGTACTCTTTATCAAAAAAAAAAAAAATTTATTTGGGGTTTAGGGTGTCACATTAGTGGTATCAGAGCTGGTTTGTCCAATCAGACCGTAAATGTGTTATGTGTTTGCTATGTTTCCTGTGGTACTTTGTTATGTATTTGTAGTTATGGTCATTATTGTGTTAGTATTGTAGAGCTCAGTATCCTTACTTCCCAATGTCTCATAATCATTGGCTTATCTGATTTGATGTTAGGTAGAATTGGCTGTGGAGGAATGATGCTTGCGATTGACTGAGGCTCTGGAGTCACCTGGCAGGAGTTACAGTGCCGAGCTCTCCAAGCTTTGGCTGAATCTTCAAGCTACTGCACAAGCCTCTGCGCAAGCTGCTTACTCGAGCTTACAACAGGTTGCTGCGCAGCTCACTCAGCTGTTACCTCCAAGCTACTACGCTACTAGTGCGTGGCAAGGAATATGCAAATAAATGATTCATGGTGATGATCGATTCCACAAGGCTAACCCCTCCATCGTTTGAAGTCACTATAATCCTGATGGAGCTCAAAAGTGGTTACAAGAAGTTGAAAAGATTTTCAGAGGAGTTGGATGGTCCCGAGGTCAGAAAGTGCATCTTGGATACCTTTTGTTGACGGAAGAACTGAACATTTGTTGGGATAATGCACGCCAACGTTTAGAGAATGCAGGCACTCCACTACTGGGGGCTATATTCAAGAACATGTTTCTAATTAAGTATTTCCCTGAAGATATCCGTAACTAGAAAGGAGATAATTGTTAATTGGAACAGGGGAATATGACAGTAGCGGAGTATGCCGCCTAAGTTCGAGGAATATCCATGTACTATCCACTCATGTGAGAAAGCAGAAGAAAAGTCTAAGTGCATCAAGTTTTAAATGGGACTTAGCCAGAGATCAAGAAACAGTTGGAATGCTAAGAGATCCGCGACTTATCCTACCCTAGTGAATAGAGTAGATTTATGATGAGGATATCCGTGCTGAAAAGGCACATTATCGAAACACTGGAATCATGAAGGACAAGAGGCCTATGCATCATAATAGAGGAAAACCTTACTTTTTCCCTCCTAGTAGATCTGGGAGTCGTTTGAATTATCAACAACACAGTTTTTCAGCTGGAAAAGGAGCTAGTAGTGGTAGCGGAAAAGGAAATGGGAACAATTATAGTTATGGGAGTGGTAGAGGAAACCCCAATGGACGAGGAGTTAGTAGCGGAAATAGTAACAACATGAGTCAAGTCTCACGCAACAACAATGGTAATAATGGTTACCTAGCTACTCCTATCCGATGTAGCAGGTGTGGAAAGCAGGGTCACATGACATATGAATGTAGAGATGCTGGAATTACTTGTTTTAATTGTCAACAACAAGGCCACATTAGCACCACATGCCCTTACCCAAGGAAGACTCCACAGCCTGGAAACCAGAGTTCCCAAGCCAACAGACCTAAATCCAATGGAAGAGTCTTTGCCCTTAGTGGTGCAGGAGCGTCTGAGAAAGACAACTTGAATCCAAGTACGTGTCTCATAAGTATACTCCATTATTTGTACTATTGATTGTGGTGCCACTCATCTTTTGTTTCTCTTGATTGTGTTAGACGTTTAGATACATATCTCGTTTACAGTATGAGTTGATTTGAAACGCCCAACTAGTGATTCTGTTGATACCTCTATGTTGGTCTTGATGTTCTATCCATGTGTGTGGAAGACTTTCGAGTTGACTAGGTGTGTCTACCTTTGCGTCTGGTTGATGTGATTCTTGGTATGATGGCTCTCGGCCTAACCGTGTCGCGTTAGATTTTTTTAGAAACCATTGAATTATGGAGTCAGAAGAGAAGGATAAGCCTAGCATATATCCACCAACCAAGTGAGGCACTCTTGAAAGAAGATGCCCCAGTTATACTGATCCTTGCCTCATTGGTGAATTTGTAGAAAAAGTGGATAATACGAGATTGTTCCTATTGTGTGTGAATTCCCTGAAGTATTCCCTGAAGATGTCACTAGTTTACCACCAGAGCGTAAAATTGAGTTTAGCATTGACCTTGTACCAGGTACTGGACCCATATCCATGGCACCGTATAGGATGTCTCCCTTAGAATTGTCTGAGCTTAAGAAACAATTGGAAGAGCTTTTAGATAAACAATTTATAAGACCTAGTGTTTCACCATGGGGTGCACCTGTGTTATTGGTTAAGAAGAAGGATGGCTCTATGAGGTTATGCGTAGATTACCGTCGACTTAATAAAGCGACAATCAAGAATAAGTACCCGCTACCTAGGATAGATGACCTTATGGATCAATTGAGAGGATCATGTGTGTTTAGTAAGATCGATCTGAGGTCAGGTTACCATCAGATCCGCGTGAAACCTTCTGATACTCCTAAGACCGCCTTTAGGACCCGTTATGGCCATTACGAGTATTTGGTTATGCCTTTCGGTTTTACTAATCCACCAGCAGTGTTTATGGATTACATGAATCGGATTTTCTCCTTACTCGACTCTTTTGTGGTTGTGTTTATACGATGATTATCTTAGTTACTCTAAGGACTAAGGAGAACATGTATGAACCATCTAAGATGTCTTGAAAACCCTTAAGGAGGAAACAATTATTTGCCCAAGTTGTTCTAAGTGTGAGTTTTGGTTAGAGGAAGTAAGTTTCCTGGACATAAAATTTCAAAAGGTGGAATAGCTGTTGATCCTACCAAAGTGAGTGTCTTAGAAGTGGAAAGCACCTAAATCAGTGACTGAGTTGGAGTTTCCTAGGATTGCCAGGTTATATATCGTAGGGTTCATAGAGGATTCTCAGGTTGCTTACCTTTGACTAAGTTGACCCGAAAAGGGGAATTGTTCGTGTGGGATACTCATGTTGAGAATAGTTTCCAAGGCTTAGAACGATTGACTCCGCACCCATCTTAGTATTACCTGGACCTGAGTGAACCTTTGTAGTTATTGTGATGTGTTGGTTTCCGATTTAGGTTGAGTACTTATGCAGGATGGAAAGGGTAGTAGCATTGCTTCAGGCAATATGAAGTATTTCATGAGAGTAAACTACCCTACCCATGAACCTAGAACTAGCAGCAGTTGTCTTGTACTTAAAGATGTGGAGACATTATTTATATGGATTAGATTGAGGTTTTTAGTGACAACAAGGAGCCTTTAGTATCTTTTTGTCAGAAGGAGTTTGAACATGAGACAACGTAGTGGATGGATTTTCTTAAAGATTTTTGATTTTGAAGCTTAAATATCACCTGGAAAGGCCAAATGTAGTGGCCGGATGCCTTGAGTAGGAAGACTTGAGTGTGTCCGCCTTAATGGTTAAGCATAGTGAGTTGTTGGAACAGTTTGAGACCTTAGTTTAGTTTGTGAAGTGACACCAAAAAAGTATTAAATTGGGAATGTTGAGGTAACTAGTGGACTATTGGAAGAGATTGAAAAGAGTCAGAAGTTGGATTTATATCTTTTAGATAAGTTACAATCGATTAACCAAGGTGAGAGAAACCGACTTAAATAGGTCTGCTCACTTATTCCAGATAAACAAACCTATTCGATGGAAAGGTTAGCTGAAAATATATATAAAGGAAATTGTGAAGTTGCTTGGAATTCCCATCAAGTATAGTCTCGGACAGAGACCCTTAGGTTTACCTCCAAGTTTTGGAAGGTTTACAAAGCGCTTTAGGTACGAACCTTAGGATGAGTTCAGCATACCACCCCAACAGATGGTCAGACTGAGCGAACCAATCAATCCCTAGAAGACTTGTTGAGAGCTTGTGTGTTGGAACAAAATGGAAGTTGGATAGCTTTTTGCCACTTATAGAGTTTACCTATAACAATAGTTTCCACTCTAGCATTGGAATGGCCCCTTTTGAGGCGTGTATGGGAGAAGATGTAGGACCCCTCGTGTTGGTTTGAGAACGGGTGATAGCCTGTTTAGGACCCGAGATTGTTCAACAGACTACTGACAAAGTAAAAATGATTCAGGAAAAGATGAGAGCATCTCAGAGTAGGGCAAAGAAGTTAGCATGATAAAAAGAATGGAAAAACCTCGAATTTTCAAGAAGGTGATCATGTATTTCGAGAGTTACTTCCAACAACTGGGTTGGTCGGGCATGTTAAAAATGCAAAGCTTACACCTCGTTTATAGACCTTACCAAATTTCTCTAACGTGTCAGGTAACGCTGCCATTATTCAGACTGCGTTCCTCGTCTCTTTCTAATCTCCATAGTGTTTTCATGATAGTTCTCAACTTATTTAAAGTACATTTTCACCCCTCACAGTTTTGAGTCAGACAAGCAAAAAAGAGAACTCTAACTTTTGAACCTATACCCTACGATTAGGACAAAAGTCCAAGAATTAAGGCCAAGACGAATTCCATTGTATAAGTTTCTGGGAGTGCTTACTGGTGAAAGTGCTACGTGTTCTGGTCGAAGCCAGATGCGCGATTCTTATCCAGAACTGTTTTCGTAGGTAAATTTCGAGGACGAATTTTTTATCAACAGGGGGAGAATATAACACCCAATTCTCATTACCTTATTCTGAATAGTATAATGATACAATACTAATTTTTTTTATGAGTGTTAATATGTGTTCTAATTCTTAGGTGTGTCTGTGTGTTTGCTTTAGTAGTTGATTTAAATTATTAATATTAACCATATTTAACTTACAAAAAAAAATAAATAAAATAAATAAATAAATATGTAATATAGATATAAATAAATAAAAAAGAGTAGCTCTAATGAATGGAATAATAATAATAATAATAAATAATAATTAATAATAATAATAATAATAATAATAATAATAATATATAATAATTATAATAATACTATTATTATAATTATAATATATAATAACCTAGGCTTATGAAGTAAGTATATATATGTAGCCTTCCAACCAAGCCGCATTCCAATCAGTTTGGAGCATAAGGGAGCCGCCTTTCCAATTCCATCTAATTCCAATTTCCATTTCTAATTCTAACTTCCATTTCCAATTTCCAATTTCCAATTCCAATTCCAACTCTAATACCAAACCACGTAAGGTATGTTATTCTTCTCTCCTTGCAAATTTGGACAGGCAATAATTATTATAATAACAATATATATATCCTTGCAAATTCAGACAAAAAAAAAAGGGGATTCATAAAATAATTTTAGGCCAGAAATTATCTATTCAAGGAGGATCTCGTTTTAAATGTTTCAAAAGGAAATGATAGATTTTAGGAAATATTGTGGTTGATTCCCTAATTTTACGAATTTTAATGTAGTCAGATGTTTGGGGTATTTCCTTCCCTTCCTTTCATAAAATATTTCATATTTCATGTTGTCGTTCTTACTCTTACGCCTTTTGTACCCTCCGCAGCTTATTATGTGATTCTGTGTTAATTCTTATAATTTTACTTTTATACAAAATTGCATAATATTGTACATGTGTTCCTTTTATTTTAATTTTTGTATTTTAATAATAGCTCTGATCTGACTGAAATATGTTAATACTGAGCAGGCATCCGCAATACTTTTACGTCCAAAAAATTCTATTTTAGTTAGTTATAATTAAAGGTTGAACCTAATATTAATCAATTTAGTATATAATATAAGTACTATTAGTTTTGTTACAGAGGGCATATTGCTTACCTACTTTTACTCATTAGACTATAGATATACACCCTCATTATTTAAATATTTCTATTATATTATTTTAATTAAATTTAGAATTGTTTTGTTGGGTTAGCATACTAATTCCTATATTTTGATGATACCTAATATATTTTTGGGTTTTAGTACAAATAGTAGATATTTATTTATTTATTTATTAATTAATTTAATTATTTATTTATTTAGATTATTTATTAATTGATTTATTTAGTTATTTTTATATATAATTATTTATTTATTTATTTAGATATTTATTTATTTAGATTCATTTATTTAATTATTTATTTAGATAATTTATTTATTTATTTTAATTATTTAATTATTATTTATTTAGATAATTTATTTATTTGATTATTTATTTAATTATTTATTTAGGAATTATTTATTTATTTAGATTATTTTTTATTTAATAATTTATTTATTTATTTATTTATTTATGTAGATCATTCATTTACGTATTTATTATTTATTATTATTTATTTATTATTTACTTATTATTTATTCATTTATTTATTTATTATTTATTTTATTTTTACTTACTTATTTATTTGCGTATTTATTAATTATTTAGTATTTATTTATTCATTACTGGATTTAATTTATTTATTATTTATTTTATTACTTATTTTATTCACTTACCCTATTTAATATTTATTATTTATTTTATTATTTAGTTATTTATTCAGTACGATTTACTTTATTTATTTTATTTAATTTATTTACTAATTAAGGTATTTACTTATTTATTTATTATTTTACTTATTTTATTATTACTTATTTGTTCATTTACTTATTTATTCATTACGGATTTATATTTATTTATTTATATATATTTATTTATTCATTTACTTTATTTATTTAATTGTTTACCTTATTTTATTATTTTTTACTCTCTACTTATTTACTTATTTATTATATTATTTAATGATCTATTTATTTATTTATTAATATTTATTTTATTATCTATTTATTCGTTTACTTAGTTTATTTATTATTCAATTATTTATTCAGTACTTATTTAATTATTTATTTATTATATATTCATTTATTATTTACTTATTTAGTATTTTATTTTATTTCTTATTTACTTATCCTTATTATTTCTTTATATTTACTATTTTATTTATTTAGTTATCATTCATTTACTTATTCCCGTTTATTTATTATTTATTTTATTTATTCTTTACTTATTTTTTATTTTATTTAATTATTATTCATTCTTTATTTATTCGTTATTAATTTATTATGTATTTTATTAATTAATTATTCATTTTATGTATAGTAAGTAATTCATTTGTATTTTGTGGTTGTGTGGTTATAATTCCTCGCGACTATTAGAGACGACGACCGATAAGAAACGACTCGTTAGCAAGATCAGACTCATTGGACGGAATCTTTCAGCCGAGGTAAGGGGTGAGATGAGGTTCGATCTTATGAGTATAAAATAACGTGAGATGAACGGGAATGCTGAAATCCCAAATGTTCATTCGGGGCTTGCTACGTACATTGAGCCCTATTGAGTAATAATAATTATTAATAAGATGTGGATGTAATAGTGAGGACTAAATATAATTTAGCAACTTGTAGAATTGTCGTGAATTTATTTATATTAAGATTGCATGTTGTCTGATTTTATGAAATCTTCATGTTGATTGTTAATGTATGAATGATTTGAACTTGAATGTTTTGTTACTTGATTGAATTTATGATATTACTAGAATGTATCACCGATTGAATTCCTTATTATGTGATTGATGAATTGGATTGTGTATTGTGAGTAGTGTAAACCAAATATTGTGATTTTATTGTGATTGACTGATAAAGATATATGATGAGAATATCGTGAAGTCAAACTGAAACTTATGAGTAGTGATGATCGAGTAAGTCTGAGATATGTGTTGTAGATTTGGAGTTAGGATTGTTTTGTCATCATATAGGGAGGGTCTGACAAACCTAGTGATTCGGGGAAGTACAACTGAATGAGCCTGATCGTGGAGGGCTACAGTCGAACTGTAAGGTAAGATGATAGACCTTGGGGGTACACCTAGTGGGGAATTCCTAAGTGGATTAGTGGTTATTCCCTAAGGCCGGGAACTACCGTGCAACACAAGAGTACCCGACTGTCGCGTATATGTGTCTCGGGTTGAGTTGAGGGATCTATGAGGACTTGGCCATTCATGAATTGTCCGTCCACTCTTGTAGTGCATAGTATCAGCCTCTAACCAAGTACTTCAGAGTAGAATGTACCAAATGATGAAGTATAGAGTATAGGACATGCATAGCATTTCATTATTTGATTGTCTTATTATGAATGAATTTGATAAGTCGCTGATATTATACACTTGACTGTTTTGAGATTGTGATAATTTGATTGTTTGCGTGTTCTCCTCGTGTATTTTATACTGTTACATAATTCGATCTCACCCCTCGTTGTTTGTGTTTGGCGTTTGCGACGACGCAGACGAGTTGTAAGTTGCAGGTGATGACTAATACCATCAGGAGAGGCGGAAGCCACCATGCTTGGAGACCTTCATTATTATGCATTGTGTTGATGTTATTTTGAGTATTTTATTTTTGGGAATTCCCGCTCTGATAGTGACATCGGGTTGGGACTATATTTGCACTGAATTTAAAACATGAGTATGTGTACTTCAAAAAGAATTCTGTTGTTTGATACTATGATTTCGAATCCATTATGTTTGATGGAATTTTGGATTTATGTGACATGCTATGATTATGTGATACTCTTTATTAAAAAAAAAAATTATTTGGGGTTTAGAGTGTGCACATTAGTGTATCAGAGCTGGTCTGTCCATCAGACCGTAATTTGTTATGTGTTTGCTATGTTTCCTGTGTACTCTGTTATGTATTTTGTAGTTATGAGCAGTCTCTTATCAGTGTAGTATTGTAGAGCTAAGTTAGTCCTCCACTTCCCCAAATGTCTCACTATATTGATTGGCTTATCGTGATTGATGTAGGTAGTGATGGCTGGTGGAAAGGAATGATGCTGCGATTGCTGAGCTCTGGAGTCCTGGCAGGAGTTACAGTGCAGGCTCTCCAAGCTTTGGCTGAATCTCAAGCTACTGCACAAGCCTCTGCGCAAGCTGCTACTCGAGCTGCACAGGTTGCTGCTCAAGCTGTTACCTCAAGCTACTAGCTACAGTGGTGGCCAAGGGAATATGCAAATAAATGAATTCATGTGATGGATCGATTCCACAAGGCTAACCCTCCATCGTTTGAAGGTCACTATAATCCTGATGGATGCTCAGAAAGTGGTTACAAGAGTTTGAAAAGATTTTCAGAGGAGTGGATGTCCCGAAGTCAGAAAGTGCATCTTGGTACCTTTATGTTGACGAAGAAGCTGAACATTGGTGGGATAATGCACGCCAACGTTTAGAGAATGCAGGGACTGCACATTACTTGGGGCTATATTCAAAGAACATGTTTCTATTAAGTATTTCCCTGAAGATATCCGTAATAGAAGGAGATGGAATTTGTTAAATTGGACAGGGGAATATGACAGTAGCGGAGTATGCCGCTAAGTTCGAGGAATTATCCAATGTACTATCCACTCTATGTTGGAGAAGCAGGAGAAAAGTCTAAGTGCATCAAGTTTGAAATGGGACTTAGGCCAGAGATCAAGAACAGGTTGGAATGCAAGAGATCCGCGACTTTCCTACCCTAGTGAATAAGAGTAGGATTTATGATGAGGATAGCCGTGCTGAAAAGGCACATTATCGAAACACTGGAATCATGAAGGACAAGAGGCCTATGCATCATAATAGAGGAAACTTACTTTTTTTCCCTCCTAGTAGATCTGGGAGTCGTTTGAATTATCAACAACACAGTTTTTCAGCTGGAAAAAGGAGCTAGTAGTGGTAGCGGAAAAGGAATGGGAACAATTATAGTTATGGGAGTGTAGAGGAAACCCAATGGACGAGGAGTTAGTAGCGGAAATAGTAACAACATGAGTCAAGTCTCACGCAACAACAACAGTGGTAATAATGGTTACCTAGCTACTCCTATCCGATGTAGCAGGTGTGGAAAGCAGGGTCACATGACATATGAATGTAGAGATGCTGGAATTACTTGTTTTAATTGTCAACAACAAGGCCACATTAGCACCAATGCCTTACCCAGGAAGACTCCACAGCCTGGAAACCAGAGTTCCCAAGCCAGCAGACCTAAATCCAATGGAAGAGTCTTTTGCCCTTAGTGGTGCAGGAGCGTCTTGAGAAAGACACTTGATCCAAGGGTACGTGTCTCATAAGTGATACTCCTTTATTTGTACTATTTGATTGTGGTGCCACTCATTCTTTTGTTTCTCTTGATTGTGTTAGACGTTTGGACTAATGTATCTCGTTTACAGTATGAGTTGATTGTGAATACCCCAACTAGTGATTATCTGTTGATACCTCTAGTGTTTGTCTTGATGTTTCTATCCATGTGTGTGGAAGGGACTTTCGAGTTGACTTAGTGTGTCTACCTTTGCGTCTGGTTGATGTGATTCTTGGTATGGATTGCTCTCTGCCAACCGTGTCCGCGTGATTTTTTTAGTAAAACCATTGAATTCATGGAGTCAGAAGAGAGGGATAAGCTAGCAATTATCCACCAACCAGTGAAGGCACTCTTGAAAGAAGATGCCCAGTTATACATGATCCTTTGCCTCTTGGAATTTGAAGAAAAAGTGGTAATACGAGATGTTCTATTGTGTGTGAATTCCCTGAAGTATTCCCTGAAGATGTCACTAGTTTACCACCAGAGCGTGAATTGAGTTTAGCATTGACCTTGTACCAGGTACTGGACCCAATCCATGGCAACCGTATAGGATGTCTCCCTTAGAATTGTCTGAGCTTAAGAAACAATTGAAGAGCTTTTTAGATAAACAATTTATAAGGCTAGTTGTTCACCATGGGGTGCACGTGTTATTGTTAAGAAGATAGGATGGCTCTATGAGGTTATCTAGATTACCGTCGACTTAATAAAGCGACAATCAAGAATAAGTACCGCTACCTAGATAGATGACCTTATGGATCAATTGAGAGGATCATGTGTGTTTAGTAAGATCGATCTGAGGTCAGGTTACCATCAGATCCGCGTGAAAACCTTCTGATACTCCTAAGACCGCCTTTAGGACCGTTATGCCCGCCATTACGAGTATTTGTTATGCTTTCGGTTGTTACTAATCACCAGCAGTGTTTATGGATTACATGAATCGGATCTTTCATCCTTACCTCGACTTCTTTTTGTGGTTGGTGTTTTTATCGATGATATCTTAGTGTACTCTCAAGACTAAGGAAGCACAGGGTGAACATCTAAGATAGTCTTGAAAACCCTTAAGGAGAACAATTATTTGCCAAGTTGTCTAAGTGTGAGTTTTGGTTAGAGAAGTAAGTTTCCTAGGACATTAATTTCAAAAGGTGGAATAGCTGTTGATCCACCAAGTGGAGAGTGTCTTAGAATGGAAAGCACCTAAATCAGTGACTGAGATTAGGAGTTTCCTAGATTGGCAGGTTATATCGTAGTGTTCATAGAGGATTCCTCAGGTTGGCTTCCCTTGACTAAGTTGACCCGAAAAGGGGAAGTTGTTCGTGATGGGATACTCATTGTGAGAATAGTTCCAAGAGCTTAAAAACGAGTGACCTCCGCAACCAATCTTAGTATTTACGTGACCTGTAGTGAACTTTGTAGATTGTGATGCTGTGTTTCGGATTAGGTGGAGTATTATGCAGGATGGAAAGGTAGTACATATGCTTAGTGCAATTGAAGACATGAGAGAAACTACCTTACCCATGACCTAGAACTAGCGCAGCAGTTGTCTTTGTACTTAAGATGTGGAACATATTAGGTATGGATTAGAGATTTGAGGTTTTAAGTGACCACACAGAGCCTTAAGTATCTTTTGATCAGAAGGAGTTAACAGAGACACGTAGGTGGATGGAATTTCTTAAAGATTTTGATTTTGAGCTTAAATATCACCGCTGGAAGGCCAATGTATGGCCGATGCCTATGAGTAGGAAGACTTTGAGTGTGTCCGCCTTATGGTAAAGCATGTGAGTTGTTGGAACAGTTTAGAGACCTTAGTTTAGTTTGTGAAGTGACACCAAAAAGTATTAATTGGAATGTTGAAGGTAAACTAGTACTATTGGAAGAGATGAAAAGAGTCAGAAGTTGGATTATAATCTTTGATAGTTTACAACGATTTACACCAAGGAGAGAAACCGACTTTAAAAAAGGTCTGTACTTTTATTCGCGATAAACATAACCTATTCGATGGAAAGGTTAGCTGAAATATATATAAAGAATTGTGAAGTTGCATGAACCCAATCAAATATATGTCTCGACAGAGACCCTAGTTTACCTCCAAGTTTTGGCAGGTTTACAAAGCGCTTTAGTACAACCTGAGGATGAGTTCAGCATACCACCACAAACAGATGTCAGACTGAAGCGAACCAATCATCCCTAGAAGACTTTGAGAGCTTGTGTGTTGGGACAAAATGGAAGTTGGATAGCTTTGCCACTTATAGAGGTTACCATACCAATAGTTTCCACTCTAGCATTGAAATGGCCCCTTTGAGGCGTTGTATGGGAGAAGATGTAGGACCCCTCTGTGTTGGTTGAGACGGTGATAGCCTGTTAGGACCCGAGATTGGTGCAACAGACTAACTGACAAAGTAAAATGATCGACAAAGAATGAGAGCATCTCAGAGTAGCAAAAAGATTTACCATGATAAAGAAGGAAAAACCTCGAATTTCAAGAAGGTATCATGTATTTCTGAGATTACTCCAACAACTGCGGTTGGTCGGCAATTAAAAATCAAAGCTTACACCTCGGTTTATAGACCTTACCAATTCCTAACGTGCGGTAACGAAGCATATCAGATGCGTGCCTCCGTCCTTTCTAATCTGTCCATAGTGTTTTCATGGTCTCAACTTCGTAAGTACATTTCGATCCCTCACACGTGATTGAGTCAGACAAGTCCAAATAAAATGAGGAATCTAACTCTTTGAGACCTTACCGCTACGGATTGAGACCCAAATCCAAAGAATTAGGGCAAGACGATTCCATTGGTTAAAGTTGTCTGGAGGTGCTACTGGTGAAGTCACGTGGGAGGTCGAAACCAGAAGCGCGATTCTTATCCTAGAACTGTTTCGCAGGTAAATTCGAGGACGAAATTTTTTTTCAACAGGAGGAAGACAATGTAACACCCCAATTCTCATTACCTTATTTTAAATAGTATTTAATGATTACAATACTAATTTTTTTATGAGTGTTAATATGTTATCTAATTCTTAGGTGTGTCGTGTGTTTGCTTTAGTAGTGATTTAACATTATTAATATTAACCAATATTTAACATACAAAAAAAAGAAATAAAATAAAATAAATAAATATGTATATAATAATAAAATAAAATAAAAACAAGATATAGCTCTAATAGATATGGATAATAATAATAATAATAATAATATTGAATAATAAATAAAAATATATAATAAATAATAATAATAATAATTAATAATAATAATAATTGTATATTATTATTATTCATTGATAATATTCATTTCATAATAATAACCTAGGCCTATTAAATATATATTAATGTAGCCTTCCAACCAAGCCGCATCCAATCAGGTTGGAGCATAAGGGAGCCGCCTTTCAATTCCACTCATTCCAATTTCCATTTCTATTTCTAACTTCCAATTCCAATTTCAATTTCCAATTCCAATTCCAACTCTAATACCAAA
>PGTU02011854.1:0-12623 GCA_002896215.2 Cicer echinospermum | reverse complement strand
TAAGTTAATATATATACCTTTTTTGGAAAAGGTGATGCATAATAATTTTAGTCAGTTTTCATCTTATTGTTATTTGACTTTATTAATATTAGGTCTTGATATTGGTTTGTTGCAAAATGTGATGCTTCTAAATTATATTTTTATAAGCAAAAACATTTATAGATATGTAGGACCTAATTCAAATTCTATAAAATTGATTTATAAAGAGATAATTGTTCACACTTATAAACGTATTAATATTTTATCTCATTCAATATTAGGAGACTTAACACACTCTCACATATAAGATTAAACATTTGGAGTATGAATTGAATGGTTCAATAGCGATGATCTAGTAATAGACAATTCAATTAATGAATCTTGAATAAATTTTATTATTAAAATTTGAATTAAACCTAACTTAATTTCTATAAAATCGATATATAAAATGAGAACCATTGTCACTTACAAATATATTGGCAAATCACTTACAAATCGATTTTATCTAATTGAATGTGAGACTCTTAATAAATCATTCTTAAATTAAAAATACAAGGGTTATGATTATATATTTTTGTTCTCATCATATTGGCATGTTTCTCTAACTAAACATAACATGTCTTTTCATCCTTATAGCTCTTTCGTCATTTGTATAAGGATTGAAGTGTCTATTCATCTAAATTATGTATGTTAGCTTATAAAAATAATAATAATATACATTTATACATAAAAAAGAATTACCAATATTAAATTCTATGACTGTACATGTTTGCATATAAAATTAGCTTCTTGGTGACGGTTGTCTATTAAGATCTAGGAGTAATTGAACATTTATCAAAACATATAAAATATTTGTATCAAAACATAATTATACAATTAGCTTTATACTCATGACTTGTCAATAAAAGATAAGAATATGGAAACGAAGAAGACCTAAATCTTGATGAAAAATCACCTGACCACAATTAAAAAAAAGAAAAAAAAAGCAATTTATATAAGTATTGTGATTAATGATAAAACATAATTAAGTGCAAATGGGTCTCACGCGTGTGCACATGGGTTTTTATTTATCAGATTAAGATACTTTGAATAATTATGCAAGCAATAACAACTATTCTTCCACTTGAATTAAAATTTACTTCTTTCCAAAACTACGCGTTAGAGAAACATTTTTATTCATGTAACTTGTAAAGAAACACCAACAAGAAAAACAAATGTCTTTTTCTTATGTATTTTTTATTTATAAATTAAAAAAAAAAAAGCTCTTAGATTATTGAAACTAAAATTGGAAAAATCTTAAAATACTTGATATATGATTTTGCTAAAAACTCTTGAATCAAAGCTAGCTCCATTAATTTCCTTTTATAAGTGAAATTGCATAAGGTAATCTAATTTGAAAAGTTTGTATGGTTGATGAGTATGTGAAAGAGATGTGACACCATATGGCATATACTATCTACCATGTGATCAATATATATGTTATAGAATAGGTCACGGAAACCATTAAGTTTACCTTTTAATCTAAAAATTTACTAATACGTGGCAAACAAGCCTCTAAACACTAGATAACCTAGAGTGTTATTAAATAGTCACAAGGGCAATAAGCATAGTGCTAATTACTCTAAATCACCCATTAATAATTGCTTTGATGATGGAAACACAATGATAAAAAATTATATGAAGAAAAAATAAATAAAGTATGATTAATACTAATAGTACCATTAAAGCAAGAAATAATGTAGGCAATGAAGAAAAAGAAAGGCTAAAGCACTTTCATTGGTCCCATACATTGTCCCTCATTAGCCCTTTGATGTGATACCCCAATTTTTTTTTTTTTAATTTAAATTTTCCCTCCACTTCTACTCTATTGTCTTCTCTTCCATCTTCTCACTCCACACCACACTAAAAAAAAAAAACCTTCCCTTTCATAATAAAGAAATAAACTAAATGATTTAATCTTTATAGAAGATATGTCCAACAAAGGAAAAGACATAGTAGAAGGATCATCAAGATCTTCCACTTCAACAATAGGTGATGCCACCGGCGGTGGCGATCATCAACGACAACAACAGCAGCAACAACAACAGATACCACTTAGCCGATACGAATCTCAAAAGAGAAGAGATTGGAACACTTTTGGACAATACTTAAGGAATCAAAGGCCACCAGTTGCACTCTCACAGTGTAACTCAAACATGTTTCTTGAGTTTCTAAGGTACTTAGACCAATTTGGAAAAAACCAAAGGCACTACAAGTTGTCTCTTTTTTTGGTCAAGTTGAACCACCTGTCCTTGTACTTGTCTAAAACAAGCTTGGGGAAGCTGATGCACTTATTTGGACAGATTAAGAGCTGCTTATGAAGAAATGGAGGATTACTGAGACTAAATCCTTTTGCTAAGTGGTTCCATTAGCAATCTATCTTCGTGAAGTGAGAGATCTTCATAAAGCAAGAGAATTCCTACAAGAAGAAAAAAAAGAAGAGAATTGGCAATCAAAACATAATGGGGATACTCAAACTTACCTATGAGTGAGTTTATATTTTCCCCTCTCTTGGATTCTTCATCAACATATATGGTAAGTTTTCTTAAATTTTTTAATTTTTATTTTATTTTTTAAATACATACAAAATTAGTTTTAAAATACTGAAATAAAAAAGTTTTAGACATCTATGTACTATTATATTGCAACTCACAATAATTTTTATCAACACGACTGCATTTGTCTGTATTTTTTTTTTACAATGTCAACAATTTAAAACAAAATTTTAAAAGTGATTATAATTTAAACTATTTATATATTATGGTAAATAGAGAATCTCAATGTGTTATAAATTTTTCTTGTGAGTTTTCTTCAAAAGTTGACATGGAAAAGTAAGGTTATTTTAATAAGTTAACATTGTAATTATCTACAATAACAGAGACATATTGAATAATTAATTAATTAACAAAAAACTAGTTGTGGATATCGGTATAGTTGAGTCTCTACTAAGTAGAATTTTCTGTAGCAATGAAATGAAATATTAATCCCATCAGCACAGTAAATTCATTTTAAAGTTTAATTATAATATGTTTTATTTCATTTTGCGAACTGCATTCTATCTACATTTGATCCATATCAAACCTAATTCATAATCTTCAAAACCCTAAATCGTATTTTATGTATATTTGTAGCTATACTTGTTATAAAATTTTGAAGAAACAATAAATATTTACTTTCTATTATTATTTTATTCTCTTCATAATGAACATACAGTGGAGTAACTAGCTGGTAATGTATTTCATCAGTTTTATGTTTGTCGCTTCCTCATGCAAGATGACAATATTATCAAGTTCTTCATTTCCTAATATTTTATTTTTTGGAACAATATTTAATTTATTTTTTTATTTTAATATATTTTTGCATACAAGATCTTACTTTCTTTTTAGTAATATTTCGCACGACCTTAATGTGGCTTCCATAAAGGATATATTACTACTACAAATAATATAAATTAAGTTCAAGCATTTAAATTAAATTCAACTTAATATTTGTGTGGTGAAATTGTATATATGGAGGGAAAATGATCAAGATCTATATGGATGAAAAATAACATAAGATGCTTTTTTCATGAGTCTTGTATGGTGGTGTTTTTGTTCTAGAACCTAAAATCTCTTGTTTTTTTAAAGTATTGTCTTATTCCAACAATATTTATTTTTATATCCAATTTCACATAATATTAATGTTCATTTTCCTTGTTGTTATGTGTATATATATTTCTGATTTCCGTACATGAAAACAGTTCTTTCCACCACTAAACACTGCAATGCAAGGCATCTGACCATACTATATTGTAATATTGCATTTTTACAACTTTCTTTATAACAAAAATTTATTAAAATGAAGTACAAGGTACTAACTCTATACAATTCTTTATATCAACAATACAAGGGAAAAAGTTTACTTTGTAACATTTTTTCAACAAGGGGTTAGTCAATACCACAATTATTGTTCTAAATGTTGTTGTAATTGCAAGGGAATTTGTTTTTGAAAGTTTCTCAATTTGTTTTTTAATTCTTTATGTTTTGCGTGCAATCGAATATTGTAGGATGTTAGATAAGGGACACAATATTTCTCCTTTACTATGACATTCTTCGTTAATTTAGATTGTATGTTTTCATGATATTAAGTATCATTACAACTACTCCTATTTTCATGATATGGGCTTTCAATTTGTTTGACTAAAAGGTTTGATCTTCTTTGTACTAGAAAATTGCAATTCCTTTTAGAGTTGCAGTTGAAACACAATATTTTGTAATTTGAGTTATACAAATTGTATTAGGTTTTAGGATATTTCTTTTAATATATATATATTTATTTTTTTCTTATGCATTATTTTTTTCCTCGGAATAAAAATATACACACACAAAATATTAAAAAGTTGATGTATTTGAGTCTTCAGAATGAAATATAAATAAATTTTTCGATGTATGTGATTAAAAGTTAAAAACAAAATACATCACCTTTTTAGATGTTTTTTCTTATATTTTCATTTTAAAGTAGTATTTAAATTTTGGTTAGGTTCCTTGTTGATCTCGAACTCCTAAAATTCTTGTGTCTGAAGCTGAATATATATGTTGCTAGGCCTTGGATAACTACAACTAGTCTCTTGTTCTTTCTTCTATTTTTTTTTTTTTCAAAAAAGGTCTTAGCTAATAACTACCATCATGGTTTTTAGTTTTTTTTTTTTTTTTTTTTTTTTTTTTTTATAGTCAAAATTGTTAGTGTTAATTTGTTAGTAAATGAGAAAATCTTAATAACAGAGATCAATTCTTATCCCTTTTAACTCATAAACTGAACTATTATGGCAAAACAAATCATGATTTAAATTGTTGTCTACGAGACAGTACTCGCAAAAACGTTAAGTATCTTATAAATTGTCGTTATAATTTATGATTGTAACACTTATATTTCTTATTTTTGCTTATTTATAATCATGATTCATGACATCTATATTCATATATGCCACAAAAAATTAGTGTAGTATATATATTATTATATATTGCAATAATTTAATTTTGGTTGTGCTTTGTTTAATTGATCTCAGATTAATTCGAAATTTGTTTCTATTGATTGAATTGCTAGGCCTTGGATTGCTACTTGATCATTGCTAGCTAAGTCATGGAAATTCTGGTTGTTTGTTATCAATTGTCCATCATATATATTCTTGGGTACGTAAGTTAAGTTTAACCCTTCCATATGTCTTTATGACTCAAGGGGTGTTATTTTGTTATTTGAATGAGTATTTTAGAATGAAGTTTGAGGAAGATTTTGAGTTGCAATATTGAGTAAGTCCCTGTACTGTATTCATCATTATTATATGAAAATTAATGCTTAATATGTAATGAAGCATGCATATACATGGCATATATTAGTTAGTGAAGTAACTTTTTCTCCAAATAATTACTTAGTAGATTAGTATATGTGTATATTATTGCATGCAGCTATCCTTTGGTTTCATTGAAATTTGAAAGATTAATTACATGGTTCGCGAATGCTTCTATGGACCTATTACTTCCGATACTATATGGTGCAACTGTTAATAAATGTGGAAGACCCATAAATAAAATTTATCTTTTAAATCTTAATTTATTTATTCTTTTGATTAAAAGAATTATATCCATTGATTTAATAATAGAATACATCCATTAATACAAATTTGTTAATATCAAAGTTAAATCTCCGAACAAATCACAATACTTAGTTAATAGTATAAACGACATCATATAACCTACAATTATGACAAAATTTAAGTATTCGGAAACTATGTATTTTGGATTGTAGCGTGATGACGGCTAAAGTCATTTATTGAATATTATAATTGATCAATCTACTCTATCGATTCTAAACAAAACAATATTGCACTGTAAAAGGGAAAATGCACTAACAGAGACGAAAAAATCCAAAAATATACACTCACAACGAAATCACAATAAAAATACGAAAAATTTGTATAAACAAACCATATGTAGAAAAATAAAAGAAAAAACAATTTGAAGGATGATTCTAACCAAAAGTTATCTTAACCACCCTCTATAGTATGGGGAAGAAGGGAAAAGTTAATTATGATACTTTTTTTTTTTGATTTAATTGCAGTTTTGGTACCAGCCTATTTTAGCTGAATCGTAAAAGTAATTCCTCCATTTTATTTCTCCCATTTGGTTCCCAAACAGATTTTGGTCTAAACTTGATTAAATTTCATATTTTTTGCGTTTATTTAAGTCACACTATGCCTTAAGATCTCGTGGTGCAATAAATTTACCTGAAATCTATTATTATAAATGGTGTGGTGTGACTTGAAAAAAAAAAACTTCATCAAGTTTTTTATCAAAATTATGTTGGGGGACCAAACAGGTAGGAGAAATAAAAATAGGAAACTACTTTTGCATCTAAAACTAGAGGAACCAAAACTGCAATTAAACACTACTTTTTTTGTATTCTTTGAAATATTAGCTATATTTAAATTTTCTTTTTTAACCTTTTAATTTATAGAAAGAGGAAATCAAGGCAATAAAGATTACTCCTCCTCGATCTCAAATTATATTATATATAGCAACAAAAAAAATTCAACTGTTCACGGTTTAAAATATAAGCTAATCTTCAATTAACTACTACCGTATTTAATAATATTATCTTAAAGTATTCCTTTTTGTAAAATATTTTAATTTCTAAATTGCATTAATGATTGTTTATTAATTATAATATCAATTTTTTTCTATAATTAATAAATAAATACTACAATGAAATGTAAATTAATTTTTCTCTCTTCAAGAATAACTAATGAAATAATTCAATTGCTAACAAACTTAATACTTCAGGCAACTTTCTAATTAATTCATGTGATATAGTCTATAAAGTCTTATATATAAATGAGAAGGTAGTACATTTTTAAAGGGTTATGATGTACTTCCTCATCCTTAATGTTTGGTCGAGCACACATATTAAAAAATGCTAAAATTAGATAAGTTTAGACTCTATAATTTACTCTTAATTTATTTAGAAAAAGTAAAATTCGTCTAATGCATGTTTGTGACTCTGTAGAAGTACAAAGAAAAAATATCATTAATTGCATTTTGATTTTTATAAAGAATTACAATTTTGAGAAGAAAAAATGTTAAAAATCCAAATATAAGGGAGAAGACTTTTTGCTTTGAGAAGAATTTATGATATCCCAAAAAAATTTAGATGAAAAATTTACAAAAAGAAAATTAATGGTGTCTCCAACTTTGTCATTAAATTTAGTGAAACATAAAGTATTGATGTTTTCAATTTTCTATTTCTAATTTCGGCTGCTCATTTTACTTTATTTAATTGTGATCTCAATCAAAGAGGCTTTATATTTTAAGGAAAAAATTAATTAGAAATGAAAAGATTATTATTAAAAACAATTACACTAACAAATATTTTGCAATGTTTCATATAGAATTTAAATCATTTTCCTTGGGAAATATTTTTAGTCACATATTTGAATACACAACACCATATATTTAATGGTTTTTGACTTTAAATATTCTTGAGTTTCAATAAAATATAGTGTCAAGATAACATATTGATAATCGTTGTGTTCAAATTACACAACTATATCTAAATTGATGAGTACAAATATGTAAGATGGGTGTGTGCATATTGCAAACTAATTAAAAATCATAGGATACCATTTCCGTCCTTTTTCTTCAAAGTATCTTTAAATCAATATCTTTGACTTGATTCTCGATTTGTTTCGCTTAACTCGTCCTTTTCTCAATTATAATGATCGATTTGATGCTAAATCTAGTCATGCAAATAGTTAACTTACTACTCCAACAAGTGCTTCTAATATGGACCAATTAAAGAGTTTAAAGGTGTACTTTTAATTAAAGTTGATTTAGTATTGCATGTTAATCTAATTTTTTAGTAGTAAATATGTTTTTAATGACTATTAATTTTAAGAATTTTTTAGTTCTAAATTTTTTTTCTTGACATTGGTTCCCATAATCTTTTTTCTTAGTATCTTTAGTCTCTACAAAATAAAATAAATTTAGACTTTATACTATCAAATTTGTGAATACACTATCTATGGAATCAAAGTTTCCTGCTATTAGATTAAAGAGAGTCTTGAAAGGTAGTATCAAAAAATCAATCTGCTTTCTCTATATATGGTAAAGTCCAATGAAATTTGCATATATTGAAGATGACAATAAATTTTATGTATTTTGTTTGAAAATTTTGATAAATTTTTGTAAAAAAGAAAGGATAACATGGTTGACATTTTAAAATATAAAAGATCAAATTGTCACTTAAAATTAAAATAAATGACCAAATCGGGAAAAAAAAAGATAAAAAGAATAAAATGTTACCTGAAACTAAATTAAGGACCGCATGTGCTATTTAGCAAAAAAAAAAATTTAAAATTTGATTTTTAGGTTCAGATTTCCAATATTTTGTATTTGAGCTTTTATCGACCAAAAGTTCATATTAACTATTCATTGTTAAAAAAATAGGCTAATTGCAATTTAGTCCCTCATTTTTATCAATTCAGGAATTATCCCTCTATTTAAAAAATCGATGATTTGGTTTTTATTCTAATTTTTTTTAACTACAAATAACGATGTGATATACTTAAAATAATATGACATATGATATGATAACGTATATATGATTATTTCATAATAAAATCACAACAAAACCCTCTAAAAAATTAGCTCCCGACTTCAAAAAATAATTGATATTTTAATTTAATTAATAACATTTGAATAATTAATGCATTTAGATAGTTCTACATAAATAAAATCGTATGCTATATCATTTAAATTATGTCAAATCATCATTTTTAGTTCAAAAATATAATAGAGGGACCAAAACTTCCGACTTTTAAAATAGATAAACAAATATCGAATTGAAAAATGAAAATCAAAACTAAACTAAAAAACTTATTTTAAAAAATTGAAGAGATATTTATAAGTTGAAATATATCTGCATAGACTATTAAAGATTTGACAGTGTAGTACCCTAATTTTGTCCATTTTGAAAACAAATTGTAAATAAAAATATTACAATTAAATAATTTTATTATGTATCATAATTTACATTTTTATCTAATTAGAGTTTAAAACCAAATTAAATTACAAACTAAAATAAAGGCAAAATTAAATTACAATAAGATTAAACCAAACAAATTAAATTACAATAATTTTTTTTAATTTGTTGCTGTTGTTGCTCTCTGCTTGCTGTTTCTGATGCAGTGTTTGGCTCTATGTGTTGCTGCCTTTCTGTTTCAGATGTAGTTGTATTGACTTTGCTTTGTAACTAATTGAGAAACATAAAACATAATTTTTTTAAATCAGTCTGGTATACATGTGCAGAACAAAGAGACAACTTTAGAGTTTAAAAAAAAGAACTAAAAGACAATTAAAGCTCAGCAATAGAATGATCAAACAGATAATCAAAACCATGAAATACATAGGGATGCAGAAAAAACGCAGATGATGAGCAAAGGAAAAAACATCAAACAGGAAATTAGATAGAACAGAGACACAGCCAAGAAAGCAACTAATCAGATAAAAAAACTCTATAAATACATCTTTTTTTTTAAAAGAGGGAGAGATTTTGGAGGGAGAACAGGATCTACACGAGAGAGTTGAGGTTTAAAAAAAAAAAGAGAAGAAGGGAAAAGATAAATTTTTTTAAAGAGAGATTCTGAAACAAAAATAGTTGAACGTAGAAGAACAACAACTCGTCTCACCATTAAAATCATATATATTTAGAAATATAAAAAAATAGAAAAGGAGAGAAAACAGAAGTCCTTCACTCCGCTGATAATCGTCGTAACCACCATCAACCGCGCATTGCTACCGCCTTCTTCTTTTCGGTGTGTATCACTCTCATTTTTGTTGTTCCTATTCTCTATCCTTGTTTATATTTCACTATTAAAATGAAAGGTTACATTATATGAAGTTTGCTTTAGGATTAAAAATAAATTTTGTGTAGTAAGATTTATTGAAACTGAGTTTTCTTTTTTGTTTTGGAATGAGGTTTGCTTTGTGGATATGCTTACATTTGTTTTGAAATGAGGCTAAGGCTGGTTTGTTTTGCTTTTGAAATGAATGGTTTTGAAATCATAATTAGCTGGAATACAGCTAGCAGCTTCGACATAAGCTGATGCGTGGGCTATGATGTCTTAAAAAATTGGTTTGCAGGCATAGGCAGCTTAGCCTTAATAATTAAGCTTTTTTTTTAATTTAAAGTTGAAAGATTTTACAATCAGGCCTAGGCAAAAATAATTCTATTTATTTGATTTTAGTCTATATTTAATAATAAAGATAAACCAACTAGATTTTACTTCAAAATACATATTATGAAATTTAACCGTTCTAAAACTCTTTTAATTTATTTATTTATTTTAATTTATTTTAATCTATTTTTTTATTCATTTATTTATTTAATGAACTAATCTAAAATCGATTTATTTAATAGATGTAACATTTTTATCTCTGAGTTGTTTAAAACACAATTGTACTACTTGGTGGTTTGAAACTCAATTTAAAAATTGAGAATAATAAAATATTTTTTAGAGGATAAATTAGATGTGACATCTTCTTATATTCCTTGAGTTTGGGACACGAGTTGTACAACTTGATCGTTTTAAAACTCAGTATTTAATATATCTATTCAATCAAACTCTTTTATTTTTCTCTATTTTGTCAAACTTTTTTATCACAAACAATTTTTCTTTAAAACACACTCAACACACCCGTTGTGTTTTTTTTTTAACCAAGACTACGTAGCTTTGATTTCTCCATCGCACCGGGAGATACGTAGGAGCAAGATACATTCTTGTCAAGCACATAAATAAAATTCTTTTTTTCTGTCATTTATTTGTAAGTAACATATTTATTTGTCATTATTTGTTAAGTAATATTTTAATAATTGTTATTCATATTTAATAATAAAGAAAATAAATATACTAAGTTAAAATAATTTTGGCACAATTAATTATAGGTAACCGTTTTTAAACGGATGTCGTAGGGTGCTAATACCTTCCCTACGATTAATCAACTCGAATCAAATTTGGTTCAAAAGACTTTTTTTCTCTTTTAACGGGTTTCCAATATTTTCCTGTTTTAAAATAAAATTTTGGTGCGATCCATTGAATTCGAGAACACTTCGAAATTTTAGGCCGCGACAGCTGGCGACTCTGCTGGGACATTTTAGAGAGTCAGCCTAATAAATTAATTGTGCATAATTCTTAACTTTTTTATTATTATTTTGTTTGTTTTTCATTTTCTTTTATTTATTTTTATAATAAATTAGTTGATATTATAATTTTTTTTTTAAGCTTGTAGATATTTTTATTTATTTATTTATTTATTTATTCATGTATTTATTATTTATTTATCTATTTTATTTATTATTATTATTATATGTTTATTATTGTTATAGAGTTAATTGAATCATACTTTATTCTACACCCTACACTTTTATTAAAGACACACACTTATGAGTGGAACCTTACACCCGGGTTTGAACAAAACTTAAGTTTAGTTTCGAGGTGTGTAGTGGTAGCCTTCTGATTGTACATCCTGTTTGGTTAGCATGAAATCTCAACCTAGAGTTTGATCTTATTGAGGGTATTGTCACTCCAAATAGTTTACCTATTGTTGTTGACAATATTCCAAAATGAGATTATTGGCTCTAGGGACCGTGTTTAGAACTATAGAGCCACCTTTGTGAGAGTTTCACTACATAAGCCACTAGACCTTTCATTATAGAATATTCATATAAGCAAAAAAAACATCATACATTCATTCAAAATGTTATATATTCACAACATACATTCTACCATAATTGCATTCATATTTCATGACATTGTTTCTTTGAAAAATAAATTGGCATTTGCATCAATTTTCAGGATTGTTGGGAATATAAGAATCTTAGTCACGTGTTAAATTAAAGCAGACAATGGGATCAGAAAAAAGAAAAACTTTACTTTTAAATTCAAACAACCTGATTTGAAAAGTTTAAGAGACATCAGCAATCAAATGAAAACTATACAACGTGATAGTTTCTTTCTCAAATATGGAAGATCCTAAATCTCTTGGCAGTAAATATGCAAACGGGGGCCCTCACGGCTTTGGTCAGTATTACGACCCTCTCTTAAGATGTTTCACCTTTCAAGAACTTTCAGTTGGCCCGACATTAGAGGAATTTGAGCGAATATTGGGTTATCCCTAGAAAAAGGAAATCCTATCGATATACAACCAACCACCAAGTTTGGAGGCAATTTCGGAAGTAATGAAAATCATATAAGAGAGTGGCAAGTACAAAGAAGAAAAAGGAGCCATTCATGGTTTTTCAAGAAAATATCTAGAGCAAAAGTGCCACGATTTAGCATTAAAAAGAATGGAGTGCTTTTTATAGACGTTTTGGCTTAATATCGTCTATGGTATTTGTTTTATTCCCAAACCTTGATAGATTTTGTGAATTTTGCTGCATTCAATGTCTTCTTATCTTTTTAACAACATAAGCAAAATCCAGTCCCGCGATTCTTGCTGATTATATACTCTCTACATATGCGACATGAGAAGAAAGGGGGAACAATTTTGTGTTGGCTCCAGTGCTGTATATCTGGT